>CAUYRH010081949.1:0-26313 GCA_963574655.1 Perodicticus potto
GGCGCCTCTAGTCCCAGCTACTTGGGAGGCGGAGGCAAGAGACTCGCTTGAGCCTAGGAATTGGAGGTTGCTGTGAGCTGTGATGCCATGGCACTCTACCCAGTGCGACAGCTTGAGGCTCTGTCTCAAAAAAAAAAAAAAAAAATGCCCGGCTACTTTTTTGTTGCAGTTGCATTTTTTGTTGCATTTTTTTGTGGCTGGGGCTGGGTTTGAACCCGCCACCCTCGGTATGTGGGGCCGGCGCCATGCCCACTGAGCCACAGGCACTGCCCGAGGGCACTGGGCATTTGACTGCCAGGATTTGTGTCTAGAGGCCTCTATCACACGGCCGGGAGCCACAGTCCAGCACCCTCATCTCTGTCTCTTTTCTAACCTTCGCTGGCTGCCTCACCTTGACTCTGGCACACTGTGAAATGTGCACTCTTCTATAAACATTTATCTAATAATTTATCTCAAGAAAGTGACATCAGTCTATAAAATGCACCACAGGACACAGGAACAGCAGTCACACAGCCTCAGAAACAATCAGCCAGAATTGATATCTGACAACGCTCCTCATTGCACCCCCAGGGGCTGGACTGTGATTGGTAAGGTTTTTATTCCTGCTGGACCCCATGCTGTGAAAATTCACCTATTTTTGTTCACTGAAAATCATTTTTTTTAATAAGCAGCCCAGAGGACAACAATTGTGAATGGCAGCTTCATTACATTTGGAATTTTAGAACAAAGAGAATATTGCTCACTCTCTATGACCTGTTCAATGATATTGAATTTTAATTAAAAAATGTTAACGTGTTAAATTGATGACAAGGTAGGTGCAACACTAGGGCTTTTGAAAAAAAAATCAAGAAGGCAAAATACGGTGGACAGATCGTCTCAATTATCTATTCAACATTTACTTACCATGTGTCTTTTGGTTTTCATTTGACACTTTCAGTTTTGAACTAGTAGGGCCGTAGTCCAAGTTATACAGAACTAAGGTGGGGAGGTCAGTGGGACTGGGGGCAGTAGAGGAAGGGAGGCCCTATTTGCCTTCTGGGGGCCTCATATACCATCTTGGGCAAAGGACTGGTTGTTGTCTTGCAAGTCTCACTAGAAATGGTTACTGTCCCAAGTACTCTAGAAAAGTCTTTGAAGAGATTTTTGCTTGTTTTTGAGAAGGGAAATTTTTGGTGCTGCTTCTAAGTGGCTGGTTTAAGAAGGTCATCTCAGTAAGCCTGATTAGTAGGAGCAAAGTATTTGAAACAATAGATTAAACAGTGCATGGGCAGGCACTGGGTGTTTAACCCAGCCTGAGTTTCATTAATTACAAGAGAATTGTCTTCTGAAAGGATACAGCAACAGAATAAGAACATCCCAGTGCTGAGGGCAGGTCAATGCACTGGTTTTAGGAAAAGCCATCTACAGCCAGCAGGAGTGCTCCATCTCATCTCTGGATAGGCCTCTGCCCCCCTGAAGTCCCATGTAAGAATGGCCATTTTGCCCCAACAACAGAGCCCTGAGTTCTGGCCAAGGGGCCCATGGTGGACAATTCACATCCCCCTAAGCCTGTGCAAGAAGGGCAGCTGGCCCATGTCCTGGGGGTCCGTGATGACCCCCTCCCACTTGGAGCAGGGGAGGGGACTACTGGATCCTGGCAAGGCCTGCATGCTTCTCAGAGGATTTGGGTCGTGGGGGTAATGGTGTTGGCCCCACAGTGTGAGAGTGGGAGTACCACTTCACTCTGAGAAAACAAGTATGCAGGAGCAGGCTGCAGAGCTAACCACAAGCTAGAACAGGGCCTCAACCCCCTTGCAGAAGAGATAAGAGTACATTGAGAATCCAGCGTTCAAACCAAGAATCCAGAATAGCAAATTCCATGAAGCTAGCCCAGTCAGGGCAGAGTGGGTGAGCCATAGCTTGAAATTGAGGAGGTGCTTGCCACGCACAGGGAGGGGCTGACTTCTGTCCTGAGAGCATAAGGAAGATACTGTTGGGTTCCAAACAGGAGGACACAGCTCCGAGTGCATTTCCAGAGACCATGCTGGCTCTGTCCAGAGTAGGAGCCTCGCGGGCTCAGAAGTTGGGCCATGGGCCAAGTGGGAGACGGGGGATAGGACACTATGAGGATGGACTCTCTGAGCAGCTCCCAGATAGAACCAGCAAAGTGAAGGGGCAGCGGGGCTGGGCGAGGAGGGTGAAGGCAGAGCCTGCAGACAAGCATCTAAACTCCAGGTTTCCTATTGGGAGAAAAAATCTAATTCTTCCCTGTTGGCGCTGTCGTGAGCATCGGAAGTGGCACATGCTGTGGCCAGCTCATATCAGGGACCAGGAAGTGAGGTCTGACTGTACCCCCTTTGCCCCCTTTCATCCTCCAGGCACGTGTCTGTCTTCAGCCCTGCTATTCTGATCCTACTGCCCTGCTAACCAGGCAGTGAGGCCTGGGCTGAGAGGGGCGACAGGGCAAGTGTGAATTGTTCTTTCTGAGAAATCACATGCAGTTCCACCAGCAAAACAAACAGTTATGCAATAATGAATTTCCAGGTTCTTAAAACCTTTTTGAAGGTTGCAGGGTAACAAGGTGGACTGGACAAAATCGTCCCCATTATGAAAGCCTGCTCTGTTCATGGTGACAGTGCAACCTGGAGTGAGTGCAAGTCAGCCGGACCCAGAAGACCCAGGGACTGCCCCTCAGGCCAGGATCCCATGTCCACTCCTTGCCATGCCTGTCCCTGTCACTCACATCTGGGGAAGCAGGGGGTGTAGCAGAGTTCCTGCCAGAGGATCCAGCATGTACTTCTGAGCCAGTAGTGGTGCTTATGAGCAGTGTCATGCCAGACCCTCGTGGCCCCTGGCTGGGGTGTGCTGGTGACATGATGTTTATTAACAGGGAAGCTGGGCCGGGCCTGTTCAGTCCTCCCACCTGCTGGGAACACTCCCTGGAGGAGGAGGACATCAGACTGCGTGAACATGGGTGGAGGGCCAGTGGGGCGGGGGCACTGCAGCACCCTACTTAGAGATGGATACGTGCCCAGTTTTTTCAGCCAGCACATTTTCTATTGTAAATGGAGCCTAATATGACCCAAGACATTGTCCCCTCTCAAGGAGACCCATGACTCTGTATTTTTCAACATTTCTGTGATTTCTGGAAGAAATGAACAGTGAAACCTGATGCCCGTCTCTCCCACACACCTCCTCCATGGACACTCAGTCTCTTCTTTGAAAGAAGAGCCAGTGAGAGCCTGCTCAGTGTGAGAAGTTCCCTTTGACAACTGATGTTCAGTAGGTTCCAGAATATGTCATCAGCCTCCTTTCTCCCCTAAGCAAAGTCAAACAAGGTTTCTGTTTCTGACCCGGGCAGGTCATTGCCAACCCTGGCCAGCAATGAGTGACTCGCCCCTGACCCTTGGGTTGCTTCTCTTCTGCTGTCTCAGAATCAAGGGTCAGCCCTGACAGGCTTTCAACCAGACAGCAGACCCCTGTCTCCCCGGGGTCCCTGCTGCAATGCATCAGCTTCTGCAGTACTTCTGGAAAGTACGTGATACAGGACTTTGGAAGAGTGGGTGCCCTTGGGGGCACAGTGGTGACTCTTTGAGGTCCTTGGCTGCTTGTTTGCAAGTGAGGGTCATTGTTATCGAGTAAGGCCCTGCTAATTGCTGCACAAGCACTTTTGGGGATGTTCACTTTCCATGGGGTAGCTGTTAACTCTGATAGTGCCAGTGCTTCCCAGGCGGGGCACATGGGGCGTGGGCAAAGAGGCCTCTGTTTACCTCTAAAGGGTTAAAAACTAAAGACGTCGGGACAGTCATGTTAAGTTAAATATAGCACACAGTGAGCTAAGCAGGCAAAGGGGGGAAAAGGAAGATAGGAAAAAACTACATGAATACACCCTCCTCCCCCGTCTCCTCTGGACCACCCCACCCTCCTGCAACACCAGTATATATACAGACCACAGTTAAATTTGGCACACTGAGACCATAGCGAAGAAGGAAAACAGATCAAGTTACACAGAGCCCTATTCAGATTTGGGCCTGGGCCCCATGGGCACAATGCTCTGCTGAGGAGAACAAGGCCATGGTGTGTTGTCCAAAACCCAGGGGCTTCGCTCTCCTTCCAGTCACTTGCTGGTCAGGCCCTGGGCAGTAGGTTAATTCCCAACTCCACAGGTGGAGACAGATAAAACAAACTAAAACGGTGTAACCGGCTGCAGGAAACCTTTCTTCAGAACTTGATCCCCCTCCAGAAGGGAAACACACGAGGACTTTGCTCTGAACGGTAATCTGTTTTCATAGAGTAGCCGCGAGAAGCCTGGCGGCCAGGGTAAATAAGGCAACCGGTGGTGGGGCTTTTGGCAGGCAGAGCCGCAAAGGGAAGTTTGAAAAGGCCACTTCCTACACTGTTCCCAACCCAGAGCTAGCTGTTAGTCTTGCAGGATGGAGGTGCTCTGGAAAACACCAGTGGAGAGAGAGCTGGCTGCAGGAAGGAACCTGAGCCGCAGGTGCACGCCCGCCCGGGATCCTCTCCTCCTGCGGCCTGGCTCACCTGGCCAGAACCCCGCCTGGAGGCTGCTCTGCTTGCAGTTCATTAAGTGGGGAGAGCAGGCCAGGTCTTCTGAAATACGACCCGGGTGGGTTTCAGCCTCTGCTTTGAGCAGCTGTGCAGGCCTGCAGCAGGCAGGGTGCCAGTGAGGACTGGTGAGCCTTCACGGCATGCAAAGCTAGGCATGGGGAGGGTCAGGTCAGTTTTAGTCACTAGACATCTCTCTCCACCAGCAGGTACTCAGGACACCTTGAAGAGATGAGACAGCCAGCTGCCTTACCAGTCAGTGCTGCATAGAGAGTCAGCAGTGCCACTGTTGTGTATGGGGCTTTTCAAAGCCATTCCATCTTGTTATCCTGCCTGAGCTTCAGCTGACCCCAGATGGGCAGTGCAGGGCATGGCATCATCCAATTTACAGTGCAGGAGGTTGAGGCACAGCATGACCACCTCGTGCCTAGGTGGGTACAGCTGGTTCAGATACAGCCCATGGCTCGGCCCTGGCCTGGGACGGACACACTGCAGACCTGGTCTCCATGCAGCAGGGCAGTGGTCTGCACATGTGAGTGTGCGCCAGAATCATGGGGCCCCCCTCGGCCTGACCTCAGGTTGGGCCAAGCCCTACCCTGTCCCTGGACCCTCACAGTGAGGTGGGTGTCCAGTGGTTTCAGTTCACCCTGGGCCTTGCCATGGGCATGAACTCGGTCTACACTGGTAACCAGAGGAGAGTAAACTCCTAATTCAATATGACTAGTGTCCTTTTAAAAGGGGAAGTTTGGACACAGGCACAGATGCGGGGAAGATCTTGGTGAGGATGAGAGTAGAGATGGGGTGGTGATTTTATAAACCAAGGAATGCCAGAGATCGCCTGCAGCCCTGGGAGCCAGGAGAGAAGTGAGGACAGATTCTCCCTCAAGCTCAAAAGGAACCAACCCTACCCAACCTCAAAAACTGTGAGACAATAAATCTCTGTATTTTGAGTCCCCCAGCTTGTTCTACTCTGTCAAGTAGCAGCCCTAGGAGAGTAATTCAGATGCTAACAAAGTCAAAGTTAGGAAAATCGGAGTCTGTGGTTAGTTTACCTTCAACATCAATGTTAGGCCCTTCCCATTCTGCTCTGTGGACATTCATTCTGTTGTTTTGTTGGAACAGAGAGTAAATATCACACAATTGCAAATACAGCCTATTGATTCTCTGCTCCGAACATCCCCTGAGCAGAAAGACAGGAAGAGTTCTCTTTCTTCTCATAATTCTAACCCTACCTTGCTCTCAACAGAAATTATATTGTGCCTAATTCTCCTAAAATGTCTCTAAAGCAAGATATCCACTTCCTCTTTTGGACATAGGCAGGACTCTCTGCAAATTCTGATGTAGAAGAATCCCTCTTTTCTGACCAACTTAGAGACCCAGCCTCTTGCTGGCTCTAGTCTACGGGCACTCCAACTTCTTTCCATGAGACCTAAAAAGTCGTTCACACAACTAATGTATACATGATGGTCAAGGGCTTATTGTTAGCTCTTGCTGGCGGGGAAGGAGGTTCCAGACACATCAGTGAACAGGCAGGCACAAGTAGGGGTGGGGCCCATTTCACCTTAAACTCTGACCAGGTAGATCTTTCTGAAGCTCAGACATCTGGCAGTTGGTGGGAACTCCTCCTAGACATCACTACTGGCACACACTGTGCCAGACCCAGCCTCCCACAGCAGTATGGAGCTCCATTCCTATCTCTCCAGTGTCCTTGTAGACTAGGGAAGTCCTCAGAGAAAATGCCACCATCCAGGCACTCTGGGAGCCCTTCCTAGTGATGGAGCCTTGAACATGGTGCTACCCAAGGTTAAAATCTGCCATGTTCCTGTGGACCATAAACTAAAACCAAGTTATTAAACTGGATGCATGAATGCCACTCTTCCCCCTTTGCTCTGATTGCTCTGTACCTGAAATCTACCCATGGATCTACAGTTCCCTCCCCAATACCCTATATCTTAGCCTCGTTGTACCTCACTGTTTCCTATTGTTAACAGGAACTTGCTGTCCAGGGTTATGTTTTCCTCCACCAAGCATTACTTGAAGCATCCATCTGAATATAGACTTTTTAGAGAGGAAGTCATGCTTCTATCCTTTCCCCTTTCCAAGACTTTAGTGAATTACCTGTAGAAGTTAGTAAAGACTTGTTGAAAGTTGATTCAACCTGAATTTCTTATATTCATTTAATCCTGTACCTGTTTTTGGTCCCCAAATCCTTCCCACATCCAACACTGGGTCAGCCTATCTACAGATGTTTATCTCCTAACATAGAAAATTCCTAGAGGAGTATTAAATGAAGCTAATTTCCTAGTAATTCTGTAACAAAAGCACTCACAGACTATCAAATCTGGAAGATTCTTCAGAAAGTATTCAGTCCATTCCTTGGATTAGAGGCCACATGACTCACCCAGGGTCACACAGCAGGTAAAGTGGCAGAAGGGCCTGGAAGGCAGATATTCTGGCTTAAGCTCATCATATAGAGAGATGTCATCTGTATGGCTGCCATAGGGAGAAGGGAGCAAGTCATACACTTGTTGGGAAGTTCTTTCTGTTGGTCCCTGAACACTTTGGTTTAACCTTAACAAGCTTCCAAGTAAATCCAGGCACCTCCATTCCATCTTCCCCACCGATCTTCCACAAGGACAGCCGGACAGAGGCATGAGGCACCCCCAACACCTCCAGGGCCGCACACCGTGTCCCAAGGCCAAGCAGCAGAGACACGGCCTCCTGCTCCATCTCACACATCCCTGGATGAGACCGGTGGGAGCAATGTCCCTTCAGTGTGCTGTGCAGATCTCAGAGATCGATCTGTTTTCAACCACTGAGGAAGCTTAAAGCAAAACAGTCTTCCTGGCATAGAAGTGAGGCTCATTGTTTTCAATCTTAACACATGTTTTACATCAAGAGAAGGGCTGTGGTCGGCGTAGGGAGCTGAAGGGAGATTCAAAGGTTCTTCAGCTCTCACAGATCTCAACCTCTTCAAAGTTTCAGCCTCCAGAGCACTTAAGATGTCTCATCCCACTCAGCAGAAGTGTCTCTGCCCACACTCTTGGGTGCCACAGTGCCTGTGTGGGGACTCAGCTGCGAGAGAGCAGGGAAAGGACTTGGGACAGTCACCTCACTGCAGATATTTTTCCCAGAGGATGCAATTTCTCCACCGGGATTTGATAAGCTCCCCAAGGTGTGTTTACATGCGCAGAGAGGTGATACCTGCTTGTTAGTGAGGCCACACCAAGCCACCTATGGCTATGGGAATAAATGAGCTCACACTTGGGGGAATGGGGAGTTGTTACCTGGGACCTCAGGCAGGTTGGTGCCTATAATAGCCCAGAGTCAGGGTGAATAGATGGTGGCAACAGAGAAAGGGTTTGCATATTGTTGCAATCACTGTCTAGCCTGAATGTTTTCATCTGCAAAGTGAAGATGGTAACAGCATCCTTCCATGACATTTGGGGAGATGACCGAATGAGAACACTACTTGTAGAAGGAAGAGGGGATTCCTGGGCCACTGCTGGCTCCCAGGTGTCTTCTGCTTGAGATGATGTATTGTTTCCCAAAGGAAGGAGAAGCAAGAGGGCACCTCCAATCTGTAGGTCAAGACAAGTCAAGTCTTACAGTATAAATGTAGCCCTCATACTGTTTCCTTTACACTGTGTCCCAAATAGTTTGTAACCAGAGGAACACAGGAAAGTAGCATGACAGGGGGGTGGATGCAACCAGGAGAGACTTTTTAGAGAGAATGGATGCAATCCACTGGGAGTCCAAGGGACACTGCCTGCACTCTGCTTCCTCCCCTGTGGGCCCTTTCACTCCCTGGGCCTGTCTGTCCATCTGTGTATTTGAGCATATCACACATAGCACAGGGCTGTGGCCAGGCTTCTACAGAATAATGCAAGGGAACAGAGCTGGAAATGACAAGGGACTTGATACAGTTTGGATGTTTGCCTCCTCCAAATCTCATGTTGAAGTGCAGTGTTGGAGGTGGGGCCTGGTGGGAGGTGTTTGGATCTTGGGAGTGGGTCCCTCATGAATAACTTGCTGCCTTCCCCATGATAATGGGTAAGTTCTCGCTGGGTTGGTCCACGAGAGACTGGCACCTCCTCCTCCTTCTCTTGCTCCTGCTCTCACAGTGTGACCTGCCTGCGTCCCCTTCACCTTCCGCCTTGATTGACAGCTCCCTAAAGTTCTCACCAGAAGCACGTACTGGTGCCATGCTTCTTGTACATTCTGCAGAACTCTGAGCCAAATAAACATCTTTTCTTTATAAATTACCTAGTCTTAGGTGTTCCTTTATAGCAATGCAAAATGCATTAACACAGTGCTGGACATATGTGTAATGTGATCATCATTTTTTAAAGGAAAAGAGCAGGAAATGGTGGGGGGGGGGGAAGAGGAGAGGAGAGGACCAGGGGAGAGAGTGTCTTAATTTTTTAAATAAACTTTTCATTTGGAATAACTTTAAATTTCCAGAAATATTGGAAATAGTGCAGAGATTTTCCATATACATCACACCCAGTTTCTCCTGTTGTTACTGACTATCTTACCCTGGTGTTGTACATGTGTCATCATCAACGACCAATATTGATAAATTATTAACTAAAGTCTATATTTTGTGCAGATTTCCATAGTTGTTACCTCATGTCCTTCTTCTGATATAGAGTCCCATCTAAAACACATTACACTGAGTTGTCATGTCTCTTTAGGCCCCTCTTGACTATGACAGTTCTTCACACTTTCCTTGTTTTTGATGACCTTGACAGCTTTGAGGAAGACTGGTCAGATGTTTTCTAGAATATTCCTAAGTTGGGGGTTATTTGGTATTTTTCTCATGATTAATTTGGGGTCATGAGTTTCTGGGAGAAAACCACAGAGGTAAAGTGCCACTTTCATCACATCATATCAAGAGCACATACCACCAACATGACGTTACTCTTGACACTGACCTTGCTCATCTGGCTGAGGTAGTGCTCGTTGGACTTCTCTACTATAAAATAACTCCCCCTCCTCCCTATCCAAACCTATCCAAACTGTTCTTTGAAAGGAAGTCACTATATAAACCCCACACTTAAGGAGTGGAAAATTATTCTCTACCTCCTTGGGAATGGAGTACATAAATTATTTGAAATTCCACTGCACTCTGGAGATTTGCCTATTCTCCATTTATTTATTCATCTGCACATGATTAAATAAAAATTTATAAGTTATATCAGTATGAAGTCATGCTATCTATTTTCTACTTGAGTTATTTGTAATCCAGTACAACTTTATTGCTCAAATTGTTCTAGCTTGGTCATTGGAAGCTCTTTCAAATGGTTGCCCATGTCCTCTGGACCTATGTAGTAGTGCTTTTCTGAGCTCATTTTTACTTTCTGCCACTATAAAATGTTGCAGATTCATCTTGTATCTTCCCTGCTTGTCCTAAAGTCAGCCATTTCTCTGGGAAAGCCTAGTTCCCCCAGGCCTTAACACTAGATGTGCTCATTGCTACTGGGATGACATTGCTTTAGGCCCTCTCAGCTAACAGAATAAGCAAATAAAGACCAACCCATATTTATAGTTTGTATACAACCAGCTGTATCTATACGAAGCTAAACTTGATTTCATACTGATGTCTTCAATGTTAATTATTATCATAATTTATCACAACCTTCACCCCTTGCTTACCGTAACTTCCCCCTCCAACAATGAGAAACCTGGCTCCCATCATCCACCATTCAGTTAGTTCACTTTTCAAAATGCATGACTAAAGGTTTCAGAACTTACTCCCCTGGGGTGAACAACTTTATCAGCCAGAATACAGGATTTCGTGCAGTTCCTTTTGTTTATACGGAAAGTCCCTGAGTTACAAACATCCAACTTTCATACAACTCACAGTTACAAACAGGGGTTATTATACGTAATACGTAAATGTCCTGTTCCAACTTAAATATAATTTCAACTTAAGAACAAACCTACAGAACTTCTCTTATTTGTAACTCAGGGACTTCTTGTAGTCTTATATCCTCCACTCATTTAGTCAGCACATTTTATCCTATCCCTTCTGTGAAGTTATTTCATACATTTGTAACACAGTTAGATTCTTTCATCATATTTTGCATTCCATCCTAGAGTCCCTTAACATCTTACATGATTTTTTAAAATTTGTATACACTTAGGTTCATTGTTTGTGATGTAAAGTTATATGGGTTTTGACCAATATAGTGTCATGAATCCACAACTATAGTATCATACACAGTAGTTTTACCATCCTAAAAATATCTCATACACTTTACCTATTCAACCTTCCTTCTTCCCCAAACCCCAAAAGCCTCTGGTCTGTTTACTATCTCTATGGTTTTGCTTTTTCTAGAATGTCCATATAAATAGGCAGGTTTTTTGGTAAGCAATATGCATTTAAGATTCTTCTATGTTTTTAGATGGCTAGATAGCTCATTTTTTTCTAAATCTCTGAATAGAATTCCATTTTATGTATGTTCTACAGTTTATTTATTCATTCACCTACTGAAGACTTCCTGGTTGCTTACAGTTTGGGAGTAATTATGAATAATGTTACTACACCCATTTGGATGCAGGCTTTTTGTGGACATCAGTTTTTAATCAATTGGGAAAATATCAAGGAGTACGATTGCTAGATCATATAATAAAATTATGTCTAGCTTTGTAAAAAACTTTCAAACAGGTTATAAAGTAGCTGTACTATTTTGCGTTCCCACCAGACATCAATGCTGGTTCTTATTACTCATCCACATCAGCGGCTGGTATTGCTATTTTTTGTTTATTAGCCATTCTAATGGGTATGTAGTGATAGCACATTGTTACATTAATTTGCATTTCTTTAAGTGACAGAGGATTTATATGCTTTTATGCCATTTGTTGTAGATAGCATATGTTATCAGTGTCTATACACACATATACACACAAATATCTTCTTTGGTAAAGTGTTCAGATCCTCTACCCATTTTTTAGTTTGTTTTCTTATTGTTGAGTTTTAAGATTTCAAAGTTTCCATACTCATCCTAGAAAATGGTCTGCATACCTCATTAGGGAATATCACTGTAGTCACCTTCAATGTACTCCCTTCAGGAAGCTATGCACCATCACCAGCACCTACTCTACACTTCAAAGCAATTGTGGAACTCTTTTTCTTCTAGAAGTGCCATCAGACCTGTTATTGTACAAGGTCTGACAATTAAGTTTGTGAATTCATCCTAAAGAGCAGTATTGACATCATTGCAGAATATCACTATGGTCACCAGATGGCCAAGGGGAGTACTTTGCAGCTGGCCTCACAGAATAAGTTAGGAAGCATTCCCTCTGCCTTTATCTTCTGGAGGACACTGTAGAGCACTGTAAATGTTTCCTCTTTAAGCGTCTTATTGAATATATCAGTGAAACTATCTGGGCCTACTACTTTGTTTCCTGGAAGATTTTAAATTATTGATTCAAAGTCTTTGAATATAATACCACTTTCCTTTTGTGAATTTTAGTAGTTTATGTTTCTCAAGGAATTGATTCATTTTACATTAGCAATATTTATGGGCATAGACTTGTTAGCAGTACAACTTTATTTTTCTTTTAATATCTATAGGGTCAGTAGTGATGACCCCTCTTTATTTTTTTTTTGCAGTTTTTGGCCAGGGCTGGGTTTGAACCCACAACCTCCGGTATATGGGGCCGGTGCCCTACTCCTTGAGCCACAGGTGCCACCCTTTTTTTTCTGATATTGGTAATTTGTATCTTTTTTTCCCCTTGGTTGGCCTGACATTTATTAATTTTATTAAACTTTTCAAAGAATCAGCTTTTGTTTCATTGATTTTCTCTATTGTTTTTCTAATTTCATTAATTTCTGCTCTAATTTTTATTATTTCTTTCCTTCTTCTTGTTTCAGGCCTAAATTACTCTTCTTTGTCTAGTTTCCTAAGAAAATTAAATGACTGATTTTATATTTTTCTTTTATCTAATAAATGTATGCATTTAATATTATAATTCCCATTATGCTAATTTTTATTTCTGTAGATTAGTTTGCACTTTCTAAAATTTTACATAAACAGAATTGTACTGCTTGTATCTTTTTTCTTTACTTTCTTTTACTCAGTGTGATTATTTTCCAATTCATCCATATTTTTACATATATCAATAGTCTGTTTCTTCTTATGCTCAGTAGTATTCCATTATATAGATATCCCACAATTTATTTATTCATTTGCTGGTTCCTATATCTTTGGATCATTTCCAGTTTTGAGCCATTGAAAATAAAGCTGCTATTTGCATTCATGTAAGAATCTTTGTGTGGACACAGCTTTTATTTCTCTTGGGAAAGTACCTAGGAGTGGAATAGCTGAGTCATGGAATAAATGCATGCTTAACCTTTAAGAAACTGTCCATCTATTTCTCCAAAGTAGATATACCATGTTGCACTCTTACCAATAGTATGTGAGAGTTCCAGTTCCTCCACATCCTTACCAACAGTTGGTGTGGTCAGCATTTTTAATTTTAGATAGGTGGTGTGAGATGATATCTCATTAATGTTTGGACTTTCACTTCCCTAAATACCAATGACATTGTTCTTATTTGCCATCCATATCTCCCCTTCAGTGAAATATATGTTCAATTATTTGTATCATTTATAAAATTGTATTTTTTTCTTATAGATTTTGAGAGTTTTTTATGTTTTGGATCAAAGTACAATATCAGATATGCAATTTTCAAAAATTTATGGCTTATCTTTTCATTCTCTTAAGAGTGTCTTTCATTGCAAAGCAGAAGTGCTTACATTTCATCAAGTCCAATTTATCAATTTTTTATATGTTCTGGTTTTGTTCTTATATCTAAAAAGTTCTTGCCTCACTAAAAGTTTCAAGGATTTTCTCCTATATTTTCTAGTATAACTTGTATAGTTATACACTCTAAAATTAGGCCTATAACCCATTTTCAGTTAATTTTTATATAGAATGTGTGATAGTCTTCAAAGTTCAATTTTTCATGTGTGTGGATATTCATTGTTCCAGCTTCATTTGTTAAGAGTATTCCTTTTTTACAGAATTATCTTAGCACCTTCATTAAAAATCAGTTGTACATATATGTTGACATATGTATTGTGAAACATGTATTTCTTAAATATGTATGATCCATTTGGCCAGGGGTATGGCAATTCCACACTATATTATTCCTGGGTATTTATAATAAGATATCAAATCAAGTAGTGTTAACTCTCCAATTTTGTTCTTTTTTTTGAAGTTGGTTTGGTTATCTATTGTGTTTTCTTTTGAATTTTAGGATCAGTTTCTTAATTTCTACAAAAACAAAAGGCTTCAAGGATTTTTGGCAGAGAGAATAATCACCTTAACAATATAGTCTTCTGATCTAGAATATATGTCTATTTATTTAGGTTGTATTTAATTCTTCTCAGCACACTTTGCAGTATTCAGTACATAAATCTTTTGCGTCCTTCGTCAGATTTATCCCTGAATATTTCATATTTCTGAGGTTATTATATTGTCATTTTTATTTTGATTTCTGTTTGTTCATTTTTAATCACAGAAATGCAATTGACATTTTAATATTGGTCTTATATCTTCTACCCCTCTAAACTCACTGATTAGTTCCAGTAGCTTTTTGTAGATTCATATATTTTTGTCATTTTTGGTTTGTTTCATGTGAGGGTATAGATTTATTACCTGTTACATTTTTGGCTTAATTGGAAGTTGGAATCATCTGCTTTTTAAAAGCATATCTTCCAAAGCTCAGTTAAGGTATGGTGGCAGCCAGACCCAGGGTAAATAGTGAGTCTAGTCTGCCTCTGCTTATGGCCCAAGAACAGGGAGGATAATTCTTAGAACAGTTTGCCTTAGTAAATGAGAGCAAGATATGGAAGATTGGTTTGGAATCCCATCGGTAGATGCGGGTGCTAAGCCCAGTGATGATTTAGTGTCCATCTTTAAGGGACGCTTGCCAAAGTATGAGATATCCACATAACACCATACTCTGCAGCCACTAAAATAGATGCCAAAAAGGTCATTAACAAGGAAAGGTCACAACAAGGTTTATGACTACATTAGTTTTCTGATGCCGCGTGACACCTTATCACAAACTAAGCGGCTAAAAAAACACCCAATAATTATCTCACAGTTGTATATATTGGTGTCTAGGTGGGCCTACATGAGGCCTCTGCTTGGGGTCTCACAGGCCTGAGATCCTGCTCTCTCTTCTAGAAGCTCCTGGGAAAAATCTGGTTACAGATTCATTAAAGTTGTTGGCAGAGTTTGGTTCCATGGGATTGTAGGACTGAGGGTGTCAGTTCTTTGCTTGTGGCTCCTTTATCTTCAAAGACAGCAACTTTACACCAATTTCCCTGATGGGCCTTCGCTCTCTGACCTCCCCTTTGCCTTCCTCTTCTGCCTTTAAGGGCACCTGGTTTACCTGAGGCCCACCCAGAGAGTCCAGGATAATCTCTCTATTTAAAGGTTAAGTAATCATTATAATAATCTTGGTTAAATCTGTGAAGTTCCTTTTCCATCTAAGGTAACATATTCAGGATATGATTGTTCATATATTCATAGGTTCTGGAGCTTAGGCACAGAATCTTGGGGGCCTTATATGCTCACCAAATAAAAATGGACACAATTCCAAACATTATGTGCAACATAACACTATTTTTATAAGAAAAAATAAATGCAATAACAAATTGTGAGTAACATCTGCTTTCTTCTTTCTTCTTTAACTTTATTTACAATAACAATTTATCACTAGGATACTATGAACAGTTTACATAAAACCCAAACCCATATAAACCCTACTAATTTATCATTAGTATCCTAGCGATAAATTGCAAGATGGAACTGACAGTGCATTTTCCTAAAGGCACAGTGTGTAGGGGTAAATGGAGTCCTGTAGCTTTCCACAAAAGATTTTCAAAGTCAACTCCATGCCCCATGCATTATTTCTAGTGAGCAGTAACTTCCAAGTTCTAGATCAGAATGGAGGGAATAGCCGACTCTGTCTCCTTCCTACCCCCAGCCCCTAAGAGGGATCAGTGGGCAAGGCGACTGGTGACCAAGAGCTATTAATATTGCATCTACAAAAGAAAATGCCCCTGCCTGCTGTGTTAGGAGAGGAGGGGACAGGAACCCTCACAACACTGCTGCACTGCTGCCCTTCCACAGGCACGTTGTGTGTGTGCCCACGTGCAAAAGCATGTGTGTGAGCACACGAGGCTGCATGTCGGTGTGCACATGTGTATGTGCACTGTGATCTGAGTCAGTGTGTGTTTCCTCTTTTTCCAGAAGAAAGGAGTCACCAAGGAAGTTCCTGTTTGTCTGAGAGTCTAGGTTGTACTGTGAATTTCTTAAGGAGTCTTCAAGGGGGTGGTTATAAGCTTGTCACCTTCTGCCTTTTGTAATTCTCTCTCACCCCCACCTCTCCCGTCCCTCTTCTGCCATTGTGTCCTCCCTCACTCTGTGTAGTTGCCTAGTGGTTAAGCAGTGGACTGTCCACACGTGGACTATGACTCAGCAGTAAGGACGGATGTTAAATATTGAAGTCCCCAACGATATGGATGAATCGCCAGAGAATTGTGTTGAGCCAAAAAGACATACATACCAGGATTCAGGTCATCCAATACTCCCGAAATGACTAAATTATAACTATGGAGATCAGATTATGGGTCATTAGAGATAAAGGAGAGTAGAGAGAGGGAGGGAGGGAGAGAAGGTGCAGCTATAAAAAGGCAACAGAGGGATCCCTGTGGTGAAGGAGATAGGACGTACCTTAACGCTGGCAGTGAACATATGGACCTACGTGTAGGATAAAATTATGTGCAACTACATGCGTGCACCTTCCACACACACAAGGAGTACAGAGAAGTGTGTTAATATCCATATTCTAGTTGTTACACTACACTTTTGTTCTACCAAATGTTATTTTGGGGGGAAACTGGGCAATGGGCATACAGGATTTCTCTGATTTACTTATTACAACGTCATAAGGATTTACAATGACCACAAAATTAAAAAGTTTAAGTAAAATAGAACTGTGGAAAAAATAAAGGCTTTTCTCAGACAAACACACAAACAAACAAACAAAACCCAGAGGGAATGCATCGCCAGTAGACCCGCCCTGAAGGGAATGCTAAAGAAGCTCTTCGGGCGCAAGGAAAATTATATCAGCCAGAACCTGGGGTGTGCATAAAGCAGAGACAAGTGGTGGGGAAGGGAAAAACGAAGGTAAAATGGTGTCATCCATTTTCCTTCCTCTTAATTGATCTAAATTACTAATTTAGATGTTTGTGAGGCTTTCTCCATATATTTTTGTGCCAATTTTTTGTTCAAGTGTCAAGCATGCTATTTTGCAAACTTGCGAGGCTAAGCCTTGTCCCCATGGATTGGGAAAGAACCATGATGGCATGTGGTTCCCCTAAGGTGCCCCAGCCTCACTCAGCCATGGTCTCCAGTCTCTCTGAACAACCATGACAGCCTTTGTGAGAGTAGACCACTGACCCCCCTCAGCCCATGGATGTTGTCCAGGACCACAGTGGTAAGGGACAGATGAAAGGGCATTGGTGTCAAGGTTATCTGAGTTCAAACCTCAACTTAGCCTGTTGGGAGCTGTGTGACCTTGGGCAACTTACTTAACATCTCTGGTTCCAGGTCTCACATGTAACAGAACTTTTCAGGGCAGCTGTGGTAGTTACAGGACCAAACCCTGGGTAGAGACCGCCACATAAAAGCTGATGTTCATTTCCTTCCTTACAAGAATACATATAATTGTTCCTCCCACTGAGTAGACAGTTGGCACACTGGCTAGGAAACTCCATTCCTTGACAAAACTCATTTGTAAGATCTACAGTGCTCCACTCTTTTCTGAGAGTTCAGTCTCTACAGGGAGACAAACAAATATCACTTCTCAGTTGTCCTCCAACGTTAGGCAGGGGTCAAGTTTTGCATGAGGTCTTTCAGCTTAAGGAAACAGCTCTAAATCCTGACAACCTGAAGGACCAATAATCTCCCTTTCTCTCCTGTCCCCAGTGCCCTTGAGAGGAGGGGCATTGTGCTGCCTTTCTGGCAGCTCTTGACTGGTTTTAATACAATTCTACAGTGCATTCTCTGCCCAGCAGTCAAGATGGTGTCTTTAGACATTTAAAATGAGTTAGCAAGGCTTGCAAGGCCCCCAGACCTGTCTTGCTCTCCCGTGGCCCACACCACCCCAGCCACACTCATCTTTCTGTTTCTCAACTGGACAAACTCATCCCACCTCAGAGCCTTTGTACTTGCTGCTCCCTCTGCCTAGAATGCTCTGCCCTGCCCTGAGCACGCTGGCCCCTTGCTGTCCTCTCCTGTCTACAAGGTTCCCTTAGCAGATCTGAAATCACATCATTGGCACTTTTGATTTTTCCCTTTTTCCTCCTTCAGAAACATCAGCTCCTTATCCCATGGACTGACTGGGAAATCCCTGGTGTCAGGTCTGGGCCTGAGGTTTCCAATACAAACGATTGTCCCTAGCCACCCCCGCCCCACCCCGCACCTGTGGAAGTACCCACACCCCACAGAAGTAGCCCTGCCTCTGGCACCCCAGTGGAGAGCCAATTGTGTGTCCTAAGCCATTCCCAGACCACACTTTGTGCAGCTGTCACGGGGAAGACAGTTGCACATGGTGTTAGGCCCAGCAAAGGCTTCTCAAGCCCAGCTTAGGGGTGCGGGGGAAGAGGCGGTTCTGAGTAAAGAGTAACAGAGCACATCCTCCCCTTGTATGTGAAGCCACTTGGCCTGATTGCCTGGGATTAAGGAATGGTGCTAATTCAGCTGACACCAAGGCACGGGGATCCTTCCTAGGGAAGATTTACTTGTCCCCTTCCACATCTCCTGTCACTCCCACTGCTGCAGACCAGCACACCACTCCCCCCGCGGATATCACACTGCGCTAATAACTGGCTTAGCCGCTGCCCTGCGGCCTGCGAGCTGCAGCCAAGGCCAGGACGCCCCCTCCCCATGGACATGTGCGTATCCACAGAGGAATGCTTGTCAGGAGGTTCCAGGAGACAAATGACTATTCCATAAAGATTTCATTTTTGTTGGAGTCTATCCATGTCTCTATATTGTCATAAAAATTCAATAGGAAACTTCCATAAAAAAAAAAAAAAGAAGGCATAATTAAAAAGAAATAGGGACAGCTCCAGCAGAGGTTGCAGATTAAAGACCGAGGGGCCCAGTGCAGACAGGGGAATTTTATGAGCTACCAAAGAAAGAAAAACATACTGCCCAGTAAAGACAGTCCTGGCCGCCTTAGTTGAGACGAGCACTCCAGACTGGGATGCCGGCCTCTGAAGATGGGGTGCAGCTCAGGGCCCTGTGCAATGCAGCAGCCCTCAAGAAAGACTGTAGCTGCCAGCGCTGGAAGCTTGTGGGACACCAGGTCTCCACATCAGGAGAGCCCTGCCCACATCAGACCATCACTAACAGAGCTTAATTTCATGGCCTGGGGGGTTGGGCTGTTGCCCCCAACAATCACAGGGCAGGAGAAAGAGCTTTTAATTAACCCCCAGAAGGCCGGATCCCTAGCCAACATTCAATCAAAATATTGAAAGCCTCCAACTTACTTTTTAATGGACTATTTTTTCTGATTACAAAAATAATAGGCATCTTACTCTAGAAATTTTAGAAATATAGAAAAGCAAAACAGATGGCTAAAACTGACTGTCATCCCTCCATCTAGCTATACTCATCTATCATCCTGACATTTTTACTTCTCAATCTTTGGAAAGACACAGATTATAAAGAAGAAAATAAGAAAAGCCTTAGAGGTTGAGACCTGGGGCAGGTCGAGGGGGGAATCATCATGCAAAGCAGGCCGGGATGGTACAATGGCTGAGTTTTGGAGTAAAGAGCCAAGGGGTTAGAAAGCGAGGCTTAAAAAAGGGGGTCCATAGGGAAGACATGGGGGAGCCCTCAAAGTTTTTATAACCAAGCAGAAGCAGTAAGATGTGATGCCCTGTCCCCGTAAGAAGAGTCACTCTGCAAAGCCCATGAATGTATGAATATTTCTGTCCTTGTTTCCAAGTTCAGCATCTTGGTGGTGACATCTGCTTCTTAAACCTACACCCTCTCCCCTGATCCAAGCTATGGCCTTGGTGGCTCCGCATTTCTGCAAATGGGGTCACTGCTTTAACCTGGAGCATTGGAGGCTAGGAGCTGTGGGCCCCCAGGGGCTGCACCTTAGGGAGCCGTCTTCCCTAGACACACATAGTTTTACAGCTGGAAGGCAGCAACTCTGTTATTGCTAGTATTTTTTTGTTGTTGTTAAATCAGGAACATCATCATCATCCTGCTGAAGATGGCAATCAGAGCAAGTTGAGCATTTCCCAGGCCAGGGCTGAACCACCTTTAAATGGCATGAAACCAGTTAGATAACAATGCAATGTGTTTTTGAGTGACTTTTTAAAACATCAAAGTGAAAATAGCTATATTGCATCCTAAGGGGGTAGATTTGACTCATTTTACGACTTTAAGTTCCTATTTTTTGGATAGAGGATCATCTATGGGAACTCTGGCATGGCCTTTATAACCCAGCCCTGGCTGGTAGCTGAGAAGTGGCCCAGGGTGGTCTTCTGGGGCTTCCTGAAATCAGGCTCAGCCCACGCCATAGGTCAGCCACTCATGGGGCCTCTGGAGCACTTGCTGCTGGGAAAACTCCACTAGGTGTGGGGCTGGGGAAAGGGAGGTCTGAGGTGCCTCCCAGGTTGCTGTGCGCCCCCTTACTGGACACGAGCTTCATAGGGCAGGGCTGGCTCCTGCTCACCCACTTCCCTGCTTCACCATAGCCATGAGATCACCACTGCAAATAAATACACTTACAAACACATTTACTAGATGGACTCTGCATACCAGAGAGAACCCTGGAGAAGATCACAGCGAGCCTGAGCCTTCCTCTTTTTCAAATGAGGAGACGAAAGCTCAAGGACACCTGGTGGTCACCTGTAGAGGTCACAGAAAACCTAGGGCTCATGCTGCCTCATGGCTCACATCAGATGGGCCCAAGTAGGATGAAGGAGACTCTGTGTATTTTCTATTTTCACAAAAAGCTACAAATTTGCAGGAAGGGGGGGAGCTTATTAAATTTATAGAAAAGAAAATTTCAGGGAAAGCGGCTGTGTTCTGAGATGCTCCTGAATAAATTTCTCATGGAGTTTTCCAGATTCCAAGAGTATAGACTCTGGAATTAGACTTTCTTGGATTAGATGTCAGTGCCCTACTTAGTACTTAGGGCTTATCAGGCCCCTTCTGGTCTCTGAGCCTCTGTCTGGGCATCTGGGTCCCAGGTGGCAGCAGTTGCTTCCTCCACAGCTCACGGCAAGAATCACAAACTCGTTCACTGCTCCTGGCTGAAAGCATGGCGTACAGTTCCTGCTCAGTAAGGATTGACCACTGTTGCTTTATCATTTTATTGCCACCCACCTCCCAAGGAACTTAGAGTCACTCTTCTGGAACTGTTCTGGGTGGCAGAGACAATCTGGGAGGGATCAAAGCTGCCTCAGTCCCTTGGCACTCACTGGTTTCAAGCCTTTTATAAAAATGAGAGTGTGGGGCTTGGTCAGCAGCTGGGGAAGGAGAATCACCTTCAGACAGGGAGTAGAAGATCGTACTTGAAATTTTTTACTATGTACATATATTAATTTTCAAAAGCATAATCATAACCAAAGAATGCTATTGTTAGTGATGACAAATAATTATACCAACACTATAAGTTGAAAGACAATAGAAGGGGCCAAACTATAGTCTAGGAAATCCCAACACCCCTACCTAGGAACAGGGGCAAGAATTATGTGGCTTTGGCTCCAACAAGAAAAGCCAGGATGTAGGGGATGTGTAGGCCAGTACTGAGGAGAAGGGGAGATCTAGGCTTTCATCCCATCTTAATCATACATGCAATGACCAAGAAGAAAGGGGGAAAAAGCAATAGTTATATGCTCATATATATGTGGTACTTTCTATGTGTCAGGAACTGTTTAAGAAGTTCACATGTAATAATGAATATAATCCTAATAACAGCACTATGAAATAAGCCCTACCCTCTTATTTAACAGATGAGGAAACTAAGGCCCAGAGAGTTTAAGGCTTTTGCCCATGTCACACATCGTATATGTGTGGGAGTTGGGAAAGTCTGGCTTCAGGGTCCACACACATTTCTATGCCTCTACAATTTATGGCCAATGCATTCAGATTCTTGGATGATTTTATGTGAAGAGCTCAAATGAAAGGGGAGGCGATATAATCCATATCCACAGTTCCAAACGGACTGACGTCTACAGGGTTCCATGGTCTATTCTCACCACACACAGAATTTCTTCAACGGTAATGAGGATAAAGCAGAAGGAAAATTTGAGTTCTCTCAGTTCCAGCTTTAGGAGAATAGTGAAGGGGCAAGAAAGAGGACTAAATGTAGCGATGGCATCTGGAGACCTGATGTGGCCTGAGTGTGTCCCCCTAAGATCAAATTGAGACTTAATCCCCAATATGACGGTACTGAGAGGCGAGGCCTTTGGGAGGTGTTTAAGTCATAGAGTAGAGACCTCCTGAGTGGGACAGGTGACTTTATAAAATAGGTCCAAGGGAGCTTGTTTGGCCCTTGCTGCAAGAGGTGCCATCTGTGAAGCACAGAACAAGCCCTCAGCAGACACTGAATCTTGGACTTCCTAGCCCCCAGAACCGTGGGCAATAAACTTCTATTATTTATAAGTTACCCAAACAAAGATAAGCCCCCAGCTGGAAACATTCATCTCTGCTAAAAGAACTGCAGGACCTGGAAGGAAGAACAGACTTTTTAGCATCTTATCTGCAAGAAGCCATGCTCTGTTTATCTCAGCCTGGCCCCATTCTCAGGATTAGCACTGCATAACTGGAGAGGACTTTGGTGACTTCTGCTCCCCCACATTAATGTCCCAATGGAGAGCCAGATCCCAGAGAAGGGAAAGCCTTGCCTGAGTTCGCCAGGTCGTGGTAGAGAGTGCACAGCCTCCCCCAGGTCTCCTGGCTGTGAATGCACTGGACCAAAGATGGCTGAACCCCAGCCATCTTTGTTAGTTAATACAACTAACTCACTGAAGTTAATACAACTAACCCCAGTGAGAATGGCCCACATTATAAGGTCCCAGAGCAACAGAAGCTGGCATGGATGCAGAGAGAAAGGAACACTCATACACTGCTGGTGGGACTGCAAACTAGTACAACCCCTGTGGAAAGTAGTATGGAGACTCCTTTTGATCCTACAATCCTACTACTGGGTATTTACCCACAGGAAAAAAAAAAAACATTTTATCATAAAGACACCTGTACGCAAATGCTTGTAGCAGCACAATTCATAATCACAAAGTTGTAGAAACAACTCAAATGCCTTCAATACATGAATGGATTAATCAAGTGTAGTATATGTATATTATGGAATGTTTCTCAGTCATAAAACAGATGGAAATTTTATATCCTTTTTAATAACCTGGATGGAACTGGAGACCATTCTCCCAAGTGAAGTATTGCAAGAATGGAACAACAAATGTCACATGTATCCTGTACTACATTGAAGCTAGTAGATGAGCACCTTAATGCCCACATGTGAGCATAATGCAATGAAGTTCAAGTTGGGGGGAAGGGGACAAGGGCTGGGTAAGTTCCCACCTACTGGGTACATTGCACAGGTATATCACACAATTCCTGAGTAAAGGACACAACTACAACTTGGACTTTAATCTTACAAAAGCAAACTATATAACCAAATCATATGTACCTCCTTAATATTCTGAAATTTTTTAAAAGCCCCACCCCTCAATACTGCCACATTAGTGATTAAATTTTAATGTGAGTTTTTGTAGGGGACAAATATTCAAACCACAGCAACTCTCCAGGAACTGACTCAATTCTCCTTCCTGTGCAACAGTTTCTTAGTCTTCCAAAGGATCTGGTCATTATAACTCCGGACTTCTGAGATGAGTCTGAGTAAATCCAAACTAAGTCTGCGTTTCTAGAGACAAACACCAGGTATGAATGTTCCAGCCTCCCCAGGCCCTTCTTAACTGGTCCGTCTTCTGAGGGCATGATTAGAAATGAAATGGCTCAAACAGATGCAGAGTCTCACACACAGCCTCACACACAGTCCCACATACATTCAACCTGGCACACACACTCAGCCGCACACCCTCACACAATCTCACGCAGATGCTTTCACACGGCTGCAGTAAAATGCGCCAAGCATCTCCAGATGGAGGTAATTAAAGACTGATCTATGTCCTTTTAAAGCCCTTTGATGAAATTCTCCACGGTTTCACAATTGCTTCATCAAATGGGGACCCTGACTTTTCTGGGGAAAAAAGATATAAAATAAACCTGAGTTTTGCTACAGATAATATATACTAAAGAATATGTAACACTGGCCTGGACATTAGAGAACGTGCAGAGGAAAAGCACGCTAGCCTCATGCTGTTCATTTTCCATGTGATTACAGAAGGTGGGGAAGCATTTACCTTTGGAAATCTAGGAGCTGGGGTTGATGTGTTTCTACAGTGTTTAGTGAAAAAAAAAATAAAGGAAAACCTGGCCTTATATAATGGATCTGTGCTCAATTAAAATTCACTCACCTGGATTCCAATCAGTTCTTTCTTACCTGGTTAATGAAACAGGAACTATAAGCACTTCAAAAGACCATGACTGTCCCTCCAATCATTATCACTGTCCATGGATGCCTCTCTAAATCTCCCTTCTCTAAGCTTATCCTTTGATACTATTCTTCTTGAAATATGGCAGATATTAGAATTACTCCTTCACAGTTACAACATGCTTCCATGTTCAGAACAAAGTCTGATTTGAATTTCTGATCTCTGTACCCACAATGGGAGTGAGTCCATGTGACTCCAGGCAAGCTCTTTCATCTCTGTGGACCTCAGGAAATAAAGGGGCTGAAGCTATCACTGTTCTTATGGACAAAGATAGATCAGATCTAGTGATAAATGGTAAATTCATCAACCAGAAACACCCATCAGGGCTCAAAGTGCCCAGGGTGACCAAGAATTCTTCTAATTAACTGTCTTTCCAAGGTTCCTATGTCCTAAATATCGTACTTCACTTATCAATAATAAATGCATTTTTCAGTTTGTTTTGGCCCAAAATGTACTTAACTATCAAGCAGTGCTTTTGATGAGAAAGAGAAAAACAATGTCTCCAAGAAGAATATGATGTAACTCCTTCCAAAAGTAATGGCATTTAAGGTTTGAGTTGTAACCTCATGACTATGTAGTGTTTATAACTTATAGAAACTGCCCTTCAACCCTACTCTACCCTCATGAGCCCTTTTTGAATCAGGGGGCCTTGAGCTAGGAAGCACTGGGTTTGATGTTGTCTAAGGTTCTGACTTAGGTTATTTAACCTAAAAAATGTTGGCTGCTCAGGAGAAAAAATATCAAGGATTCTCATCTACTGCCTGTGAGAATGTAATTTCATGCAATCCTTTGCAGGCCAACTTTGCAACATATTTAAAAAACCTTAAAGTGGATATGGAGGAAGTTTTAGTTCTGATGATAGTGAAGTGTCTCCTACTGGTCCAGTCTTTCTGCAGATAACATTCATAAACTCTGAACAAAACATTTTTTAAAAAAGACTATTTGAAAGCATGGGAGGTAACTAGAAGTGGACAGAAATGGGAATTTGACCTTTGAAAAAAGGAATTGCACTAGTGAGATCTATGTTTACACTATTTTCCTCTCAGGCACCTGTTCTCAACCTGTGGTTTGTAACCCCTTTGGACTGTATTAAAAGTTCACGGCATTAGGAAGGCTGAGAACCACTGCTCTAAGGGCTCTCTCCAGTCTTCTGGACAGAAAGCTATAATCTTACCGGCTGAAGTGCCAGAGAACAGAGTTCAGGCTGTCACAATGCTGGATATTGAGAGGGGCAAATGCTAGAAAGAACTAAAAGTCTTAAAAGCCAAATAAAGATGTCAACCCATTGCCCACTACTTGGAAGGCAGAGTTTTGAGTTTAAATCTTGCCAGTTTTTCTAAGAGAGCTTTTGTAAACATCTTGGATATTTCATTGAAATCCTAGGAGGGGTCATACCTAAGAGCATAGACTGTGCCCCTAGAAGTAAAGATTTTATCCTCAGGCTAAGGATAAAGCTAATTAAACCTATCCCAAAGAGTATAAACTCAAGCTTTTACATCTTTAAGGTGAGAGTCCATAATTAACTGCCTGATGTTGTCAAAAGAAGACAATAGAATCCAGAATCTCTAAACCTAACATCCACAAAAGTAGTGTGCATAAAATATTATAAATATGTGAAGAAACAGAAAAATGTGACTCATACTCAAAGGAAAGAAATTATTCAATGGAAACAAACTTCAAGGTACTCCACGTGTTAGAATTAGTAGATAAGAACTTTGAAGTAGCTATTCTAAATATGTTTAAGGACATAAAGGAAAACATTGCCATAATGAGTGAATAGATAGGAATCACAGGAGAGTAATAGCAACAATTTTTTTTAAAAAAGGAAGTTAGAGAACTGACAAGACTCAGAAATGAAAATTTTAGAATAGATGTAACATCAAGTTAGAAGCAACAGAAGGAAAGGTCAGTAAACTGGAGGAAAAGTTAATACACATTATCCAGTCTTAAGAACATAGAGGGAAGTTCGGCGCCTGTGGCTTAACGGGCTAAGGCGCCAGCCACGTACACCTGAGCTGGCAGGTTCGAATCCAGCCTGGGCCCACCACACAACAATGACTTGCTGCAACCAAAAAATGGCC
>CAUYRH010081951.1:0-14976 GCA_963574655.1 Perodicticus potto
GTTCCAGGAAGTTACAAATTCCTAAGGGCTGAGTCACCATGGAGAGGACCCTGCAAGTGTATCCTTGTGCTCTCCTTGACAAAACCTGTTCTCCCAGACCTCACCCTTCTCGGGTATCCTCTCTCACAACGATGCCATCACAGCTCACTGTAACCTTGAACTCCTGGGTTCTAGCTGTCCTCCTGCCTCAGGTTCCTGACTAGCTGGACATACACACGACACCACCACACTCAGCTTTTTCTTTTTTTTTTTTTCTTTCTTTTAGTGATACAGCCTCACTATTTTGCCCACACTGATCTTCAAACTCCTGGCCTTAAAAAATCCTTTCACCTTGGCTCCTAAAGTGCTAGAAATACAGGCATGAGTGCTACATGCAGCCTCCGGTCTTTATTAATGAACAGATGTGGATAACATCTAGCTTAGGGCATAATGCATGTACCTGCTTCTAAATTATTTATCCCCACATGCCAGTTATTCCATAGCACCCTGCAGACTAGAACTTCTAATTCTCTAATTCATGGTCCTCCACTGCACAGATAAGCCAAAACACAGCACGTACCTAAAGCCATATACTTCAGAAAAGTTGTCTTCACCTTTGACCAGTGGTAAATATTCCTTGGGGTTCTCCAAATGCATGCCTACACAATGGATCTGAAGAAATAATGCAAACATTTAGAAAAGCTTTTTCCAAAGTCAATGGTCAATGTTAAAATCAAATAGGAACTATCTTCATACATAATACCTTTATTATTCTTCCTTTAATGTTAAGGTAATAATCACCATCCTTAGTGATGTTTTTCACTTGAATTTCTTTGCAGGTGGTAAATGATTTACCTTCAAAGACAAGTTAACAGAATTTATCAACACAAAAGAAATTGCAGGCAGGGCATGAACTGAATCACAGGATGGATACACTGAAAATCTGACATTCGTTTTGTGGAGTGTGTGTCTACTACAAATATTTATTGTCACATTTTAACTAAATCGTCTTAGAAAAATTATGTACTAAGTAGATTTGTGAAGCCTATTACTTACAATCATTCACATAACATTTCTTTTGAGCATCTGGTTTTAATCGCTTTAAACATAAGTCACTGGCCCGGCCATTTTCAGCCAAGCATTCCACTTGTCTCTCCATTGTCCCGATTCCACAAGTCACTGAGCACTGTGAACAGAGTAAAATGTGAAGGTGAACTACATGAGAAGCAACAACCCAGGAAGTCCAAGCCTCCTTCTCTCAGACTAAGTCCTCTTGGAACAAATTAAGGATCAATAGTGGCTAGAACCACTGATGATGCAAAAATGGGATGGAGGCTAGAGAGTCACAGGTGGAAATAGCCTTCAGCATGAGCCTGAATCCATTCTAACTCAGGTCTTGGATCCTTTTTCATTTATTTTGTGTAGTAGCAGGAACAGTACATTGTAAATACATACTGAACATTAATCAATGATAATGATTAAGACTGTGAGTTTTGTTCTCATTAAGTTATATGCTAAGTTTTCAAAGTAATATTTACTTGTTTTTTTTATCCATGAAATTAGGAATAGGATATAATGTAAGTAACTTTTATTACTCAGATTTTAGATTTGTTTGCTTCTTTACTTAACCAATAAGTATTTCTTAAGCACCTACTCAAAGTGCAAGCTACTACTCAGGGTCCTCTGAGGAATAGAAATAAGTCTTAGTTATGGTCTCTGCTTTAACCAAGTTATAGTAAGCATGGAAACAGATGTAAGATATGTATACAAATAACTGTTCAAGTGGTTTCTACACCATAGGGATATGAGATATCTTTAAGGATCTAGTTAGATAGATCACTGGGCATCCTACATCTAGAAGGTCTTATTCATAAGGTTTTAAATTCATAATTATACACCCACCTTGCTCCATTTTCCAACTTTCCAAGTGGCCACATGCAAACAGTTCCTGCATTTGTGAATCTGAGCGGAAGGCATCACAGGGCATTCTCGGTAGTCTATCGGCCAAAGCTGATGGAGCTTCTGTTTCTTAGTAGGACGGATCTCAATGCAATATGTAATCCTTTGTTGATAACTAAATCCACAGTTCCCTGCACACTGTAGATTACATAATTACAAGGGGAAAAGATGATGTCCTTACCTTTAGCCAGGGTTTAATATTTGTCAGATGCTTAATTTGTCAGCTACATAATAAATTTATGTAGCCTCATTTAAAAATGAATAAACAAAGGTTCAAAGACATCAAGTATCTTTCCCAGAGTTGTACCAGTAAATGTAAAGGACCCAGGTTCCAGCTGGATCTTCTATCTGTAGTGCAGTATATGTTTTTTCCATTACACTACTAAGGATATCGTAATTGAATGAAACTACATTTTCTAATAGGCACAACTGTGGAGAAATGAAACATATTAGGGGTTCTTACCTGAAATAAAGGACACTGTTTAGCCTTAGGTTACTAGTAACTATGTATAAATTAGCATACATTTATCTTAATGAACAAAATGTGAAGTCTAATACCATTTGATTAAAATCAGTAAGTGATTTAGATATAAATTAAAGCTTTAGGCCCCAAATGGGCAAACTAACTTCTGCTTCTGGCAAATGTGGAAGAACAATGAATAGATCTGAATAGATTTACTTTCTAACCTGAAACAACCAAAGCTTCTGGACAAAATCTATAAAACAATGGCTTTTAAGACACTCAACATTAGAAAATAAACAATAATGATAAGGCATGGGAAACAAAAAAAGTGACCCTGGAATTGTTCTAGCCTATTGCTATGAAAGACTTTCTGGGCCTTGTGTCAACCCAACGGAGACAGCAGAGTTCTAACCAGTGCAGAGATAGACAAGAGGATACCAAGAGAAGCCAGGCTATGAACCAGCTGAAACGTTCAGCAGTTACTGTGTTCGGTGCTCACACTAGACCCAAGCATAGTGCCCATTTTCTGCAGCTGATTCAAAAACCTGTCATAGGTAGCACACTCCAAAGGATTTCACCACAGTAGAGAGGAATAACTGACCCTCGAATAAACACTCTGCTGGACCCACTTAACAAATCTTAAGAGCAAGGCAAGCAAGGATCAAACTGTTTCCAAACCAAATATGTTCAACCCAGAACAAAGTTAAAAATATACATATTGGAATAAAAATCATCCAGTAACCAGAAAGGTAAAATTCATGATGTTTGACGTGCAATAAAGATTTTACAGGAGTCTGAAGAAGCTGGAGAAATGAGACCCCAAATGAGGAGAAGAACCCACCCTTAGAGGTGACCTCAGCGATAATAGCAGAGGAGAGACATTTAAAAATTTTCTCCCCCATAAAAGCCACAAGAAAATGGACCAAGTTATCAGATCAACTTTTTCAGAAGTCTGAAAATTAGCCAAAGGCTTGTAGCAATCTAGGAGTTTTTTATTCAAGAAACATAACTAAATCTTGGTAAGAGCAATCTTTGTGGCACTTTAAAATTCCCTAAGTCATTCTTTTCTTTCGACCTCTATGGAAGGGAGCCTTGAGAATCATTAGCCCTGCAGTCATGGTGAAAACCAGTAGCCTGGCAGTCACTGGAAGAAGCAAACAGGCTTGGGAATCATTCAAAGCCTCATTTCCAGAGAATTATTATTTGAACTCTTTAAATAATTCTAGAATCCCCGCTTGCAAGGTTGTCTTTATTTGACCTGACTTACCAAGAGTACTAAAAGTCCAAGAGTATTTCTTATAAACAATTATAAGTCATTGTTTGACTTTGCAACTTCCAGGGTGGCGAATAACAATTGGAGCAATGGTTGGCCAGCCAAAAACGTTAAAAAGAAAAGCTCAGGAATAAGTTGTCCATCAGAGCCTTGAAAACCTCCAATATATTCATGGGACTCTAGAAGGCCAGGGACATGCTTCAGATTGAACCTATGTCCAAGGTTGTCTGCATGACCAGGAAGCGCCTGAAGATGGCCTGCAATCTCTCCTCCAACTGACCTCAAGGCTCTATATAAGCAGATAGTTAAAATTAAGGAAGAGCTGTCAACTGCCTGGCCGACTATCGAAAGTTCTCCCCCTCCCAACACACACATAAAGCCTCTTGGCAAAGGCTGGGAGATTATTGGTTCCAGGTATTTAAGGAATCACTGTCCTGTCATTAGCTGACAAACAAAATGAGCAGAGACTTCCATGACCACATATGACAAAGAATATAAGCTACACAATTATTTCAGAAAAGTCACCAAACAAACAACAGGAACAACAGCAAACTCTGAAGAGGAGAGAGAATCTGAATGGACTTATCACAAGCAAAGAGACTGAATTTGTAATCAAAAAACTTCACACTAGAAAAGCCCGAGACCAAATGATTAAAGAAGAATTAGCACCAACCCTACCAAAATTCTTCCAAAAGATAGAAGGGAAAGGAACATTCTTTAGTTCATCTCATTAAGCCACTGATTCTGAAATCTGGGCAAATACATCACACAAAAAAGAAAACTACAGACCAGTGTTTTTTATGAATGTGTATGTAAAGATCTTTAACAAAACACTAGCAAAGTAATTCCAGCATCACATAATAAGGATTACATACCATATCCTGGTTAGATTCATCCCAGGAATGCAAGGTCGTTTTAACATATGAAAAGTAATCCATGTAATAAACCATACTAATAGACTAATAGACAAAAAAGATATATGATTGTCTCAGAAGATGCAGAAAAAGCATTTGAAAAAAATCTAACACATTTTCATGATACAGGACCAGAAGAGTTCTTCCTGAATTTGATAAAGAGAATGTATAAAAAATCTATAGTTAACACACTAAATTATAAAAAACTGAACATTTTCCTACAAACAAATGAGCAAGACACAAATATGTGTTTTTGCCACTTCTATTCAACATTGTTCTAGAACTTCTAGCAAGGGAAATTGGGCAAGGAAAAGAAGTAAAAGGCATATAGATGTGAAGAAAGATGTTAATGTACTTCTATTCACAGATGACATGATGCCATATGAAGAAAACCTTGAGTTATTCACATAGAAAAAAAATAGATCCGATAGACATGTTCAATATACAAAAATCAGTTCGGTTTCTATACACAAGCTATGGATGATCAGAAAAGGAAATCAAGATAAGAACTCCATTTACAGAAGCTTAAAAATAATAAAACACTTAGAAATTAACTTAACTGAAGAAATGACAGTTTGTGCACTGGAAACTAACCAAAACATACTTGAAAGAAATTAAATAAGACCTACTAACTGGAAAGATAACTCATATTCATGGATTAGAAGGTAATATTATTAAGATGTCAGTATTTCCCAAATTGATGAAGATTAATTGTTCTAACAAAATTGCAGCTGGTTTTGATAAGAGCTAAACACAGAACTTAACGAACAGATCCTAAAATTTATATGGAAATTTCAGAAACCCAGAATAGCCCAACAATCTTGAGACAAAGGAACAAAGTTGGTTCACTTATACTTCCTGACTTCACATCTTACTATAAATTACAACCAAGACCATGTGATCATGACATAAGCTCACAGCTATGTGATAATGGCATAAAGAGAGGCATGTAGAGGAAGGAAATAAAATTGGGAGTTCAGAAATAAACCAATACATTTATGGTCAACTGGCTTTCAACAAGGATGCCAAGATAATTCAATGAGAAAAGAATAGTCTTTCCCACAAATTCTGCTGGGACAACTAGATAGCCACCCGTAAAAGGATAAAGTTACACCCTTACCTTACATCATTTACAAATATTAACTCAAAATGTATCAAAAACATAAATGTTAAGAATGAAAATTATAAAAGTCTCAGAAGAAAACATAGGTATAAGTTTTTGTGACCATTGAATAGACAATAATTTCTTAGATACAATACCTAAGGCACAAAGAAGCAAAACAAAAACAAATAAATTTGACTTCATGAAAATTATAAACCTCTGTGCAACAAAGGATACTATCAAGAAAGGGAAAAGATGGCCTACAGAATGGAAAAAAAATTTGCATGTTGTGTAACTGATAAAAGTTGGCACGTCACAATTCAACAATAAAAAGACAAATTGCTCTATAAAACTGGGCAAAGAATTTGAAGACATTCCTCTAAAGGAGATATACAAATAGCTAAAAAGCACTTACAAAGATACTTTTAAGTGTACATCATGAGTCATCGGAGAAATCCAATTCCAATATATAAGATACCATTTCATACGCATAGGATGATTATATTTTTTTAAAAAGATGAGCTATAACCAGTGCTGATGATAATATGAAAAATAGGAATCATACATTCCTTATGGGAATGAATAATGGTACAGCAACTATAGAAAACAGCCTGGCAATTATTCAAAAAATTAAACAGAGTTATCATAATGCCCAGAAATTCCATTCCAAGAAAATTGAAAACATATGTCCGCACAGAAACTTGTACATGCATGTTCCTACCAGCATTATTCTTAGTAGTCAAAAAATGGAATCAACTCAAACGTTCACAAGCAGATAAATGAATAAATAAAACATAGTATCTGGACAATGGGGTATTAGCCATAAAAAGAAATAAAGTACTGATGTATAATACAACATGTAAACACTTTAAAAATACCACGCTAAGTCAGAACAAAAGACCACATGTCGTATGATTCAATTTATATAAAATGTCCAGACCAGTAAATTCATAGAGACAGAAAACAGATTAATGGTTGTGTGCAGCTGGCGGGAAATGTGATGATAAGGAATGACTCCTTCTGAACAAGCACAGAGTTTCTTCTGGGGGTAAGAAAATGTTCTATAATTATATCATGATGATGGTTGCACAAATTTGCGAATAAAGTTATTAACGACTACTATATTTCATATGTTTAAAATGTAAGTGGAGATATGGAAGATAGAAAAAATGCTGAAATTAAACATCTAAGCAATGAATAATGCCTGAGCTTAAAAAAAAATAGGCTAGACGGGGATCAGACATCAGAGAAAAAAGGAATAGTGAACTTGAAGACATGTAGAATGTTACTCAAAGGAAAAAACCATTGATACATACTAAAACCTGCCATGGTCTCAAAATACTTAAGTTTCATCAAACAAACAAATGGATGGAGCTGGAACATGTTCTCCTTAGCAAAGTATCTCTAGAATGGAAGAAAAAGTTACACCCCTAATATGAAGCAAATTCATATCTTTCAAGCGAAGGCTACAACCCATTTATTGCACAAAAAGGGTGAGCCATTATTCTCTTAAATGGTGTTTCATTCACTTTCATTCTGTTCTCACCTTTTAGAATTCCAATTAGGTACATTCTAGGCTTTCTTTTTATATTCTACATGGCTCTTAACTCTCTTTTCATATTTATTTTTCCTTTCTCTCTGTATTCTGCATTTTGATTAATTTCCTCATGTCCACATTCTAATTTTCTAATATCTTCTATAACAATGTCTAATCTATTTTTAACCCATTCACTGAATATTTAAGTTAATGCATTATTTTTCATTTCAGAAGTTCTATATTTTTCTTCTTTTTTGATGATATGTTCTTTCTCTATGCTTTAGTTATTAGTTATATTTTTATTTTATGGTCTCCATTCAATAGTTCCATGAAGGTTTTAGTGTTTATTCTGTTACTAACTCCTACTCATGGTGGATTATTTCCACATGCATTTTGTAAATTTGCATTTTAAGCATATTTTAGATGAAACTTTACTGATAATATTCTATAAGTCTTGGGTTGAAGTTATGTCATCAAGAAGGATTTTGTATTTTACAAGATTGTGACTACATTTTATGTTAATGTCAAGGTTTGGGGTTCTTTAACCATGTGGGTAATACAAATCAGAACTCCAAATTGGTAGGAAAACATGTCTGTGACTACAAAAAATAAGAAACTTTTTTTTCCACAAATGCCCAGAGAAAGGCAAACCTTCTCCTTGGGCTAGTCATAGACATTTTGGAGTCTACATTTCTTTATTTTCTTTTTTCTTTTTTTTGTATATACTGCAATCTACTTTATAAAACTCTTCTATCTGTCAAATCTAATGGACAGATGGTTATATTTGACATCTAGCCCTTTTAAGAAATTCCTCCTTTGAAAAACATTCATTTCTATTATATTTCAATACTCTCTCTTTGTGTTCCACAGGATTCTTTCTTGGCTTTCTTTCCGCTTTCCTTCTCTGCTAGTACATTAGTTCTAATTTATGTATCAATGACCTCCATTATCATGAAGTCAGAGACATATGCCCTACATTTTATCTCCTCAAAAAAGTCAACATCAAGGATTCAAAACTAAATTTCTTCTCTTCAACTTTTCTTCAACCTATTGATGACACTACCATCCACTTAGTTTTACAAGAAAAAATTATGACATTTGTCCTAGCCTCTGAACTGCCTATCACTCATAATGTCTAGTTTAACATTTTGCTTTCTATTCAAACTACCCATCATCCCTCCACAGATTATTATAATAGGTTCTTAAATTAGTATCTCTTTATCCAGTCTCAGTCTCTGTATCCATATTTCATGCTAATGTCAGAGTGCCTTTTCTAAAATATAAAATTACTTTTCTTCCTAATTTATAGTCTCTCTAAGACTAAAAAATTAAGTCCAAACTCTTTCAGATGTTCTACAATATTCATCAAGATTTGGTCTCTCCTTATTTCCCTGGATTTAATTCTCTGCTCTTTCCTTTCTTCTCCTCAAACACGACGCTCCATTAATTATTTCCATTTGATGGTGGGAGAGGTAGGTAAGTAAATAAAGCAAGGCCTTCCAAAGGGGGCTATGGCTACTGGGCTTCAGAAGATTATGCTGTGAAGAAACCTGAAGTGAGTATTGCCAAATCCTGTGTTTTTCTAAAAGAAGCCTCAATCTAGATTCTCGTGTGTGATATTTCAATTTCTAAACCTTTTATCTAAGCTTAGATAGTTCATAAAATACTCTTCAAACCAAACTGCACATATATTCTGGATTTGACTGAGTCTATGAACTTGTGAGTTCTTAACTCACATTCATTCTAATGCAAGGTAAAATTTCATCATCTAATGAAGTATTTGAAAGATGGTAGGCTTCAAAACAGAATGTTTGCTCATGTGCAAGACAGGACACCAGTTATTAATATTTACATTTAAAAGGTAGTTGAGAAAGCACTTGAAATATTTGGGGATTTCAAAAATGAGAAAGATATTCTATTAATTCATTATATTCACTCAGAAGACAATTAAAAATATTTAAGCAACATTAAATGTTTAAAATAATGTTTCCTCAATTCTCTGCCTTTTACCTCTCCCCTAAAAGATCTATTGCATATAGTGGGCAAAAAATTGAGATTGGCCTGCTTCAATTCTCCTTTCTTTGCCTCCACTTCCCAACTGCACAGCTTGAATAAACAGAAAATAAAATTAATAAAATCCATTTCATTATAACTGACCCCCTATAAATTATTAGTGACTCTATGAATGTGAACACATGGCAAGCTTCAAGGTTGTTAAATAGGCATGCAAAATATTTACATAAATGGTCCTGTAATTTGGTTATAAATTATGCAAATTACTCAAAGGCAAGGTGCTGTGTAAATGTGAAATAATAATGATGATAGAATATCCATTATTAACCATATAAAAAGAAAATAAAATATTTTGTGTATACTTAGCACATAAGCAAATTCTTTTACTAGAAACAATTAAACAGTAAGTAAAACACATGCATGTGCTAGAAATGGACAGCTGGATTTATGCCACTCTTGCAATATCTCCATCGCAAGCCATATGGTTCTTCCTCATTAATGCAATTTTTAAAGAAAGTCACACTTGAGAGTAAGTCTGAAGTATGATAAATAAACAAAATCTTATTATATCATTGTTACTCTTTGACATATTAAGTGCTTTTATTAAATTTACATCAGTAGTGAGCTTATCCCTAGCCAAACCTCCATATTCAACTTGGTATTTGTCTCCATTAACTAAGCAGATCTGGTAATTAGGTTTCTCTATATTAACAAAGGGCAGTTTAGGACAATGTGGCTAACTGTAGTTGATTAAGGCAGCAATAGGTCAGGCACAGAGTGGTCTACACCTGTAATCCCAGCAATTTGGGAGGCTGAGGCAGGAGAATCAATTGAAGCCAGGAATTTGATACCAGCCTAGGCAACACAGCGAGACTCTGTCTCTACAAAAACATAATTTTTTAAGAAATCAGCCAAGTGTCATGGTACATGTCTGTATTACTAACTACTTAGGTGGCTGAAGCAGAAGGATCTCTTAAGCCCAGAAGTTCTAGGCTGTAGTGAACTATGATGATGCCACTGTAGCCTGAGCAACAGAATGTGTCTGTCTCTTAAGAAAAAGGAGGAGGAGGAGGAGGAAAAGGGAAGCAGGGAAGGAACAAAAGAAGGAGGGAGGGAGGGAGGAGAGAAGGAAGAAAGCAGCAATAGTATAATGCTATTTTCAGACATTTCAGTAATTACTTTAGTTTGAGTACTGTATTATATTTGTTTATACAGTGGCTAAATTAAAAGATCTCGTTATTCAAGAAACCACTTGAATTTAAGGTTTATAAGATTTTGTTTCCAATTCCGGGGCAATAAATTTAAAAATAAAGACTACTCTGTGGGGGTTTTCAAAGATAACTGGCTCTGGAAATGAATTTAGTTGGAAGAGAGTGTTCTTAAGAAGATATAGAGAAGTCACATGTAAGGTGCGGAGTATCTGTGAAAACTACCAAATTCAATAATAGAGTGAGCATTTTCTCCTTATGAACTTCATGTTTGAAGAAACATGTATCTCTTCTCCCTCATCTGCTGTAACAGCTGCACTTTAGTAAATAGAAGATAACGTAATGACAAAAATGATGAGCTAAATGTGTAAAAAATATGTTTAATTCTATCGAACATTATACAAAGAAAACGTCTACATTTAAGTTCATCCTAAACATTATGGATTTCATAATTTTGACTTCTACCCAGATGGCAAAACATGTACAGATGTTAAGGGCCAGCAATTACCACTCTCTTTATTTGCAAAATACCCATAAAATTGTCAAAAAGCAAATACCTTCAGCAACACAGTAGAGAAATCTAGTGTAATCCATATATTGAAATATAATTCAGCACTAACTATTTAAGAAAAAGTAAGACAAAATTTAGCCCAGGAGTTTTTACACTGTCTTGGACAAAATAGCCCAAAACCACAAAAGTGAAAATCAGTCAGAGACAGTCTCCGTTGACTGACTAATGATCATAAAACACAACCAGAGTTGAACATTGAGTGTAATGGCTTTCTACAAAACTGCACTATAAAAATGAAAGAGTAACATTGCTAATTGTACAATCCCTCACCCTAATTCTTGTGAAGCATTCCAAATTAGGAACAAACATTTTCTTTAATCTCCAACATGCTGTCCGATCAACCTAGGCTGGAATAATAAAGGAGGTAAATGAAGGCAATTTCTCAAAGTGTTGTGCTTGCTAACTCCCAAAATTTAGAAATGGCTGCCCTGGATCATTTTTCTAAGGTTGAGCATTTAGCATAGGTGTGGAATTCACTCACCTACCTCAGCTTTTCTCTCTGACTATGGATTATTCTTTCATCAAAAGGGCTGCCAGCCACTTCCCACTTAGTTATTCAGAGCATAAACTCTGAATGACTAAGAAAAGCCTGCAAAGCAGCTTACCATGAAGCCCTTTCTCTAAGAATTATCAAAATTGTTGTAAGAAAAAACAATTAATGGGGAGGGGACTACTGGAAATCATTTCAGTAGTTTGATTCCCACAAGAAGGTTCTACATTAAAAACAAAACAAATCCAAGTTTCTTTAAACACTTTTATGTTGGAAATATTTTACTTTTTTCCCCCAAGTGCATGGTATACTGACATTTGCTCTATTTTTTTCTCTTTACTTACATGGGATTTTGTAAAGTGCGTGTCAATTAGTGTAAAGCATTGAGCAAGTACCATACCCCAGTACCAGCCCTTCTTAAACTGCAGACTGTGAACAGATCCTGTGTGTTCTATGAGGTAGAAAAAGTGGTGAGAAGTTGAGTCAATACAGGTACACAGGAGTATAAAATGCCCAATTATGGTGCAATCAGTACTCTACTCACCTTTTAACCAAAAATGTCATATCAGCAAAGAAACTTCATTTATCTTGTTATATTTTTGTTTAAATTTCATGATTTCCATAGTCCTTTATATATTGACTGAATAAGTTTACTTGGATTTATGTTATTATAAGGGCTATTATTTTGGGGGATTCTGCCTATGTTTGAGCATGTTTAACTAAGATTATGCTAAAACCAAGTTAAGGCAGCATAGGGAATCCTGTAAGAATTTGGAGAGGGGTTTCAAAAAGAGTACAAAAAGCAAGCTTTAAAACTGAGCCATATGAAATGCTAAAATTACCCTTTATAACTGCAAAAATAAATTCAGATCTCAAGGGACTAAATCAGAGTGATTCATTAATCATGTGATTCTGAATATTCATGGATTTCAATTAAGTAAAATATCAGAAATTCTTTCTATTATTTGCCTCCAATGCTATTGAAATACATGCAGCTGAAGTCTCAGGAAACAATCTCATGTCTACTCATTCCATAGATAATAAAAGCAGCCTAAGTTTCGCTTTCTCAGGTACAGGTTATAACAAAAGAGGCAAATATTTCACTTCCTTTCCCAGCTTCAGAACTCTGATTCTACTGAGCACAGCTTTCAATTTCACACACCCACCCAAACAGAGGAATTGTACTTAGTCTCCTATAAGACAGCAAAAAAATATTATATTTCTACTGGCTATGTAATTAACCCAGTTTCCTATTTCTAAACATTTCTTGTCTGTACTTTATTTTTATTTGATAATGGTCCTCTCCCTGTCTCGTGCTCGTTCTCTCTCTGTATAGCTGCTTTTCTTCCTATAGACAAAAATGTGCCCCACTATCTGCCAAATCAGTGACTCATATTCTTTATCCTTCTATGACATATTTCACATTTGTTAGATAAAAGAGATAAAACACAATCCTTTGGGGGCCAAGGTTTTCCAAAGAACAAGAAGAAGAAAAAAATTTATTTTTATTTCTCTAATTTTTCCTCTTAACTCTCTCACTTAGCATTGCAGCAGAGAACTTCTTGTCTAGTTCATAGATCCAGTGTGAGCAAATACACGTGCTTTAGATGATGAATAATGTGCCAATTGGAGCAGTACGACCCGAGGAGAGTTTTGATTATTTTTAAGTTCAGGAAAGACTTTTGGGCATCCCAGTACTACAAAAGACGTCCAGGGAGATCTTAGGATTTAGAATCAATTCCTAGCTGGCAAGGAAATACGTCATGTAAGAACTGGCTATGTGACATATTAAGACATACTGATTCAAATTATGAAACGGAACATGTTAGTTGACTTAGAGATAAAATATCATAGTTGCAGACAAGGCAGGGAGGAGAAACTCTAGAGCCCGCAGGTGGATTTAATTTTCCTGAAAAGAAAATTTTAAACAATTTAGATTTGAAATTTTTTTCACAGGGCACTCAAACCTCACCACTTCCTATTTGTCTTACAACAAGACGGCTTCACTCATTTGTGTCACCTGTACCTAACGGCATTTGCTTTGTAATCCCTGGATACTCTTTAAAAATTTGTTCTGTCACAGTTTACGGTTCCTGTCAATATCAGAAATAGTTTCCATGCCTAACAATCCTCTTTACTATTTCAGATCGGTGTAATATTCGACGTGCATTAAGTCCTTAGGGGATTTTATGGGAAAGGTCAGCTGCAAGAGCTGATTATTACTCATTATTATTAAGACTCCTTTGTTCCATACAATCCGTTCACACAGTTTGGGAACACTTCTCAAGGGATGAGTTTATCTCTGTGTACTTTTGCAATAAAAGCAGTATTCATTTGCAGCCTTCTTTCAATTCCTCTCTAGTCAAAGAAAGCCTCTTTTTCTGGTTAATGCCTTTAAATTATTACTTTAATATCTATCCCTTGTGACGTGTAGTAGATTTATCTTTACCTGTTACCTATGAACTTACTGTGACTCTCCAACAGACACTTAACCCCTCCTAGGCTTACATTTTTTTCCTACATTTAACTCAGACTAGGTACCAATTCATTGTCTAAAAAATAAAAATTAATATAAAAATGCTTTTTAAATATTAAATAATCACAGCAATCTTTTAAAAATCACACTTAAAATTATTATACCTGGAATGATGCATTTTTTCCCTTTACTGGGAATTATATTTATCATCATTTAATGCATATGGTTATCTTTTTCTTTTAACAGAATATCTTATGCTGATATGGTGATATAATTATGAGAAAAATAATAACTGGCTGGGGTTAGCATGCCTTTTGCTTAGCATGCAGAAATCCGTGAAGAATGTTGCTTAAACCCCAACAATAGAAAAATACAGATGATCAAAGAGCTGATGTGCAGGGCAACCAAGCTGGCTGAATTCCAAAGTGGGATAAGCTTCTCTACAGAGAGACCGAACATGCAGACTGGCTCACCTGTGACAGACCCTGGGAGAAAGGAATAGTTTTCATATAAGGGGTTAGAAAGGATTCAGCTACAATTTTCACCAATGGTCAGATGGTTTGTGATAATGCCTGAAAGAGCTGGGTGCTCCAGACAGAGCTTCTCTTCCCTTCCCTTCCTCCTTCCCTTCCTCCTCCTCTTCCTTCCCCTCTTCCTTCCCCTCTTCCTTCCTCTCTTCCTTCCTCCTTCCTTCCTCCCTTCCTCCTTCCCTTCCCTTCCTCCTTCCCTTCCCTTCCTCCTTCCCTTCCCTTCCTCCTTCCTTCCTCCCTTCCTCCTTCCCTTCCCTTCCTCCTTCCCTTCCCTTCCTCCTCCTCTTCCTTCCCCTCTTCCTTCCCTTCCCTTCCTCCTTCCCTTCCTCCTCCTCTTCCTTCCCCTCTTCCTTCCCCTCTTCCTTCCTCTCTTCCTTCCTCCCTTCCTCCTTCCCTTCCCTCCCTAGTTCGGAAGAGCCTCGTGTAGCGACCCATGGTGAACAGACTTGTGCTGCGGGGGG
>CAUYRH010081952.1:0-13034 GCA_963574655.1 Perodicticus potto
AGTTAATACATAAAGTAGAACATCTGTAAGTTGACCACCCAAGGGTAGGGAGGGGAGAGGGGAGGTTGGGGTGGAGGGAGGGTAATTGGTGGGGCCACACCTACGGTGCATCTTAGAAGGGTACAGGCGAACCTTGCTAAATGCAGAATACAAATGTCTTCATATAATAACTGTGAAAATGCAGCTATGATTTAATGATAAAGATAATAAAATAAAATGAAATAAAAACTGGTCAACATACGGAGGTGGTCAACAGAGGAAGTAGGCCTTCTGTATTGATACCTACATGTGGTACATGTCCAGTCTATGAAAACTGGGTCAACTAAAGGAGGTGGTCAATGTAGGGAGGTGGTCAACTATGGAAGTTCTACTGTAATTCCATTCTTGCGTTTACATATGAATACACTGTATAACGTTCATGTGAGTCTGGCTTTATGTAGTGATTATTTTCTAAGGAATATTAATTTTAAAAATTTAAAAAACTGTATGCCATGCTAAAAAGAACATTTATTTAAAATTTTTGTGTTATGGTGGAGACTATTTTTACTATAATGATAGTCATGACAATATGAAGAAAGTACAGTGATATCAAATTATACCAGAGTCCTCTAGCTATTGTTAAACCATGTGCTTTGTTATGGGTCAGAGGAGGTCCAAAGTTATATAAGTATGATCTTATGAACTAAAGTCTGTATTTTTATTTAAAAAAAAATATAGAAAACAACTAGCTTCTGTAAAACAACCTAATTTCTTGTTCCAATTATAAATTTGATACCACTGAACATACTTCCTACAAAAAGCAAGCTCCCTAATGACACAAAAGTTTAAAAAGATATATTTTTTGTTGTCACTGTTGAAATACTTTGGGGAGATAATATTTTAAAACTATATTTAGAACATATATGATGATGAAAAATATCAAGTTTGGTGGATAAGCTTGAAATAAGTTAAAAATATATAAATCAGAAAAAAATGAGAAAAATCTAAAATCCCTGATGTTTGCAAGAGCAACAATTTATTATTGAGACTCCCTATAATGAACACAATAATGAAGATGATATTAATCCCCTAATACATCAAGGCATCTTTAAGAAGCAGATGCAATATAAGAAATACTATTTACAGATGTTATTTATAGTACACAAATTATCCTTAACTGAGTAAAGCTGAGTAATAGCTTTAAGAAATATCACGCTGAGTTGTGGGAGTTTTAGAGAAATTTTTAGAGAAGTTTGAGAAAAGTGCTTGTTACAGATAGCTCAATAAAAAGAATACTCAAAGCAATACTCATTTTCCAACTGTTTGATTCTTCCATAAAAACAAGCTTCAGAATTTCCCTGGTAGTAAAATTTCTGCAATAGGACAAATATTGACAATCCAGAGAATCAATTCAGCTTTAGGTTTTTTTAAAAAAAGAAAACCTCATATTCAAAAGAATATGCTTATTGGATGCTTTTGTCAAATATATATACACACACACACACACTATTCCCTTTTTTGTTTTTAAACTTCAGGTTAATGTGAGTGTACAACCAACCAGGTCACAATATTTGAATTTATTAGGTAGAGTTCCTCTTGTATTATTCTTAAGTGATGGTTAGAGACTGCCTATTACTTGGGAAACTGATAATTTTGATGTTTAACTGATATTTGGTTAAAGAAAGTAAAACTAATATTCACCTTAATAAGAGAAAAATGGCATATAGTTGGCTTATTTAGCAGGTATTATACACAGTATCCCAAAAGTCACCTATGAAGTTGCCATATACCTCTTTGTCACATAGTGTAGTGAATATTTTGTAAATAAAGGTACATTTAGCTGCGGTTTTCCATTTTTTCCTATGTATGGCAACTGCATGGGCAAGTCTTTATTTGGTATTGAAACCAAAGAAAAGTAATAAAAACTACATAGTAAAATTGTAAATGTTTTGGGGTTTTTTCCCTTGCATTACAGGATATGCTAAACGAAATGGAATTTGACATTGGATAAAGAGAATTCATCATCAGAATGAGTTCTTTGAAACTTATTTACATGAAATGAAAGATCCCAGCATTATGAGACAATAAAGAATATTCATTAACCACTATCATTTCCACATTTTTTTCCTGAGTCCATTTTATCTATAATATCGTGCAACCACTGACACCTTAAGTAAGATACCATCATCAATATTTCTATCAAAATAGGTAGAAAACATTCTATACTACATTTGGGGTAGTACTCTCACTGCCCTACTTTACTAATGGGCCCTGTATAGTATGAAGAAGAGGGGGGAAAAGTTGCCATCTGAATCTACGTGTTTATATAAAAGACCATGTTAATGTATCATGACACCAAGAGTGAGAAGCAAATCAAAATTGTTTAGTGTTGAACCTGAAATGAGTGTCAATTCTCTCCAACACAACCTAAATTTCCAAAATTAACACAGCTATTGAAGAAAAGAGTCCATTCATTAGTCAGAAATATCATAAATAATTTTTTCTGATAGTAATTAGTAATTTTAAAGACTACTTTCTATTAAAACACCACACACACACACACATACACACATGCCTCTCTCTGAAATATAATGCAAATGTTATATGAATCTACAGGAAATTCTTGGGATATGTATCAGTCACGTCACCACAGAGAAACAGAACCATGGCACTACTAGGAAATACACATGTTTATTATAAGGAATTGACTTATGTGACTATGAAGCCAGGTAAGTCCCAAGATCTTCTGGGTGCGTTGCCTGGGGAAGACCCAAAAGACAGGATGGTTTAGTCCTAGTCAGAGTCCAAAGGCTTCAGAATCTGGAAAGCTGATGATGTAGTTCCTGTCTGAAGGCTGGAATGCCAGAGACCAAGGAAGAGCCAGTGCTTCAGCTTGAGTGCAAAGGTGGGGAAAAAGGTGATAACCTAGCTGTAAAACAGCTGGGCAGAAAAACTTCCTCTTACTTAAGGAAAGGTCAGCAGTTTTATTCTATTAAGAATTTTAACTGATTGGATGGGGCCCATGTACCTTGGGGAAGGCAATCTTCTTTACTCACTCTACCAATTTAAATATTAAGCGCATCCAAAAACACCTACACAGAAAACACCCAGAATATTGTTTGACTAAATATCTAGGCATCCCATGGTCCAGTCCAATTGATGTAAAAATTAGTCATCACAGGGTTCACGTTTACTCTTCTTTGCATTCAGGATATGTCAGTGGATAATTCTGAGGTTAAGGAAAAATGATAAAAAATAACAAATTGTTTCAAAAAAGTAAATATAGATGCTTTACATGGAGTGATTAAACATCAATGTGTACAATAATTACTTCATATTCATAAAATTTCAGATTTGATTGTATTCTTAATCAAAAAAGGAAACATGTTTTCGTTCATTGCAATTGATTATAAAAATGATTCGATGCTAATTATCTAGGTTAAAGGAACTAGAGAGTAGAACTCAACCCTGTACCCAAATCTGATCATTTATCACAGATAAAAGTAAACTGCAAAATTTAATACTTTACATTTTTTTAATGTTTTATCTTCTGACCATTCTTGTGAGATTATCATTTAATTTAATATCACAAACATTTTTTGAGTAGATAACATACAAGATAATATCTGTGCAACTGTGGCAGGAAAAGGGAAATTACAGATATGAATCAAAAAAAGTCTCTTACATCAAGCTTCTTATATGGCAATGTGAATTTATTGGCATATGGTATAACTCTAGATATAGCAGACCATAAATCTGCAGAAAATTATAAAGAGCAAAATGAAAAGAGAAATGCAATGTAGGATTTTTTTAAGTAATCTTTGCTTTTATTTATTTATTTTTTGCAGGTCTTTTTTTTTTTTTTTTTTTTTTGGCTGAGGCTGGGTTTGATCCCACCATCTCTGGCATATGGGGCCAGCACCCTAATCATGTAGGATTTTAAGTGGAGATTTTAAAATAATGCTTTGAACACGATCTATTTTATGTTTTAGAAAACTCTTTCCAGCTGATGATGGTTTAAAGGGACGTAGCAATGGAATATAGAGATAGTTAGACAATTAAGGGGTATAGAAATTGTTTACATAAGAGATAATAGTAGACTAAATCATCATCCTAGTGATGGAGGTGGTGAAAAGTGGTCAGATTTTAGGATATATTTCCAAGGTACTGGTGACTGATCTTAGCAGCACATTAAAAAAAGTATACAAAGCGAAGGATCAAAGGTGGCATCTAGCTTTGCAGACTAAATAACTTTCGAATTTTCTGAGATATTGAGAGATTAAGAGAGAATGGATTTGCAGGAAAAAAATTATATTATTGTCATATACAATTTGGAATATTTATTGTCTCTCAGACAGAGACTAAGGAGAGATTGCATAGGGCTCAAAGAGATTCAAGGGCTCAAAGAGGAGAATTGGATGCTAGCCAAAAAGCTTAAATCAATAAAGTATATGGTAAGTATCGGAAGGTACAGGAAAGAATCACGTGCCAGAGGCCAGAGCCCACAGGCACTCCGACGTCTACAGCCCAGTGGACAAAGGATGAGGAGGCAGGACATGTCTCCAAGGAGAGGTAGTGAGGGAGGGAAACCAGAAATTCCAGAAACCTGAAGAGATACGTGTTTTATAAGGGAGGCAGCGGCCAGCCTTTTCAAGTACTTCTGGCAAGTAAAAGAAAATGACAAAAAAACTGATGGCTATAGCAATATAAAAACCATCTGTCACCTTGATTAGAGCAGAGAAAACAAAGGCCTTATTAGAGCTCTGCCACTCACTCTGGAGTCTGTCTTCACGCAAGAGACGCAGCACCGCGCCATAGCCCACGCCCACCTCACCCTCGCGTGTCTCCTCCATTTGCCAGACTGCACCGTCCCAGTTATCGAGTCCAGGCCTCCCTCCAGGGTTATGTCTTCCAAATCTAAGTCCTTATCCTCCTATTTCAGGATTTTCAGCGTCCCTGGCACCACAAGATGGCCTAGCCCCAGTCAGAGCTACGTGACCACTTCTACCACAACTACCTAATATGAGCCCAGGCCTGGGCCTGGGTCTGGGCCCTGTTGCAGCCTCCATGCTCCTCCCCAGGCCCTGTGTATGCCTCACACTGCTCGGCCATGCACCATCAGCAGCAGACTGGAGAAGGCCTGCACCAGTGAGAAGGTAGAGCTCCAGGAGCTGAATGACAACTTCACTTACATCAGCAAAGTACAAGGTACCCTTTCTGGAACAAAAGAACAAGATCCTGCCTGCCAAACTGAAGCAGCTCAAGAACAATGACAAGTTCTTCTTGGAGGATCCCTCCATGGAGAACACGTGGAAGCTCACCAATAGCAAGGCCAGCATCAGGACACACCACCACATCCTAGCCAGGGTTTTGGGACGAGCTGCAGGAGGAGATGCTTCAGGGAAAGGAAGCCCAGAGCACCCTTGCAAACCCGCAAAGTTTCAGACAAGATATTGAAAATGCTTTTTTGGCACTCCATGACTTTGAAGGTAAAGTGGACTCCCTGCAAAAAGAAATTGACTTTTTGTGCAGAAACTGCACGAGAATGAAATCCAGGTGTTGCAGGGTGAAAACAGCAGTACAAATGCTACAAATGCTTGTAGATGTTTCCAAGTCTGACCTGATGGCTACACTGAGCAATTTGTGTTATCAGTATGAAAGTGTGGCTGCAAGAACCTTCAGGAAGTTGAAGAATGGTACAAGCCTAAATTTGCTGATCCCTCAAAGGCTTATTAATCAAACTTGGACAGTGGTGCACTGCACCACGCAGAGCATCAGTCAAAAGGTCCAGTCCCTCACTTGCCAAGTGCTTACAGGAACTAAGAACAGATGGGAACTTGGCTGTGGAAGCAGCTAACCACTGAGGCACTACTGACCTCCGTGCGGATGAGATTTGAAACCCAAGGAAGAAATGACCTGCCACCTTCATAAATATCTAGATTTGAGGAATATTTTCATGGCCCTGGGCATTGAGATTACCACCTCCAAATCCACTGGGGGCAGTTTATCAATGAAACTTTTCATCTTCATAATGATCTTAATGAAACTTGCATACCATCAGCACAGAAATATATTAATCAGCAAGAGTGAAAAAGAAATCCATATCATAAGAAAAACAGCCTTCAAATGCCTTTCTGTGGTTTTCAGTAGGACAAGGTATATTTGGAATGGAAATAAACTGTAGTTCTCAAGAACCAATGCTTCTGAAAGATTTAGAAAAACAAGTGTAAAACAATATAGTTGATGAAGTAGTCTTATGCTAGTCCAGTTTTTGGAAAAATATTTTGATTACCATGCTAACTGCTTTTTTTTTCATCAAATATTTGACTCATTTGTTTTCTGCTTCAATAAATCTTTGGGGGGGGGAAAGAACAAGAAACAATAACAATTTTTTCCTCTCTTCTCTTTTCTCCCCCTCTCTCCCCCATGTATCTCGTGTCTCTCTCTCTTTCTCCCCCCTCCTCTCTCTACCTTCTCTCCTCTCCTCTCTTCCCCAATTTCTCTTTCTCTCTCTGCCCTCCTCCTTAATGCTGCTCTGCAGCTTCCCCCACCAATATAGACCTTTCATACAAAAATAAATAAGTAACAATTTGTTAAAAGCCTTCTTAGAATGGGTTGAAGAAACTATGGAAGGTAAGAAGAGACAGCAAAAATAGTTTTACTTTTTGAAGAGATTAAAGAGGGAGGAAACTAGATAAGTAGCTGGTAGAGGATGTCAAGAGATGAGTTTTGTTTTTGTTTTTTAAAGAAGGGTGATGTTAAGATGAGTGTGGGCTAATCCGATAGAGCGGAAGAAACTGGTGATGCAGGTAAGAGAGGGTAGGTAGATAAGTGCGGGAGTGAAGATTTGAGGAAAAAGGGATAAGGTTCAGGGTCAAGTGGGAGCTGGCCTGGAAAGCAGAGACACTTTCTCTTTCCTAGAGAACAGGGTTGAGTAAGTAAGTGCAGATGCAGATAAGTTTTCAGAACTGGTGGTGGAAACATGAGACATTGCTTTCATCATATTGCACTGGTTTTCTCAGTGAATGTTTTTGAGAGGTCGTCATATGAATGCTAAAAGAGAAGGATTTGTTAAAGATTTGGGGAGAAAAGGACAGGAAAGTGAATTTAGTAGGAAAATATAATAGTATTGTGGAAGCATAGAGCCCCTTCAATATTTAAATGGAGTCTATTCTGGGTACTTGTGTGCCTTTTCTTCCTTTGTCAAATTTTGCTGCTTGTGTGCACTTAGAAAGTAGGCAGAAAAATGTGTTTAATTGGCACCAAGTTTTTCAGATCAATGGCTGGACCATCATGGAATCTAAGGGAAGTAAGAATTAAAGTGAAATTATAAAGAAGAAAGATATCAATACCTCAATATATGATCATTGACTTTATTTTCTTTGCTGTCACATGTAGATTTTCTAAAAATACTAGAAAGTTCAGTATAAAAAATATACTGGCTCAGATATAAAACAATAAACAACGTGCTACATATGCCTTGAATCTTAGTCCAATTCAAATTTTGAGTAAAGTTTTTTGAGCACAGACTGAATATCAAGATAAATAGCGTATATATTTCGTGCTAAGCTATTTAGAACACATATCATATAGATCTATTGAAGAATGCATTTATAATTAGAACTGTATAAACAATCCAAAATAGAAGGAAGAAGCTAGCAGAGTGCCAAAAAAGATAATACAAAAGCAATTAGAGCAGACTCATCAAGGGAGAAAGCAAGGAGACAAAGATGATGTCTAAATAATGCCAAAACAAACAGTTGATAAGTGAAACATCTAGTCAATCAGCCGAATGTTTTGTCTACAGGGAGCCTAGCAACTGACTTGACTGATCTCATTTTTCATTGAATTGACTGAATTTAATGGTAGTTTTGGAAGCATGTTGACATATGCATCATGAAAGAGTCACAGAGGATGAAAACGAAAGGATCCATTTGGGGTGAGGGGAATCCTTGAGACTTTTATGTGATACAAGTAATTAAATGGGTTTAAATTTAAATGACTTGACTGGAATGGAATGGAAATATTCTGGGAGAGAAAGGGATGAATTTAGTTACATAAATTTGAATTTGGAATATAACATATAGGAATGTATTTTCCATAATTGTAGGAGAACTGTTTATGATACATGGAAATATTTGAAGACTAAAAAGATGAAGATTTTAAAAAGTAAGCTTTTTGTCTTCTGTATTGCGTTTATTATGTTCAATATTATCTTATCTCATGAAAGTGCAAATTGCCCTCATTCAGTTATAATTTCATTTGCTATGACAAAGGTATTCACTGTGCCGCCACTCCTACTATTTAAATACAGACACTTTAGCTCCTTTTCTTAATACTTACTGTTTGAGTGTTTGAGTATGCTAACAAAGCCATCAAAGCATGTGTCATGTGTGTGTGTGTGTGTGTATACTTATACCTATGAACATACACACATATATATTAAAATATGTAGATGGGAAGACAATATACAAACTAGCATGAGATTTTAAAAGCACAACTTGCAATTCTTCCATGGCAAGATTACCACTAAGAAAGCAATTTCCATTTAGAAAGTGATACACGTCATATTATGCATTTTCACGGTATTTTATTTGGCAAGTAAGTGAATTACCAAAGAAGAAGCGCCATCTTCTTAGGTATATGAATGGTAAGAAGAATGGAGAAATATGCTCAAAATATGTCAAAAGGAATACTCCTTTATGAATTGAACATTTACAGATAAATGAGGTGTACTCACACACACATACACACACATATAATTACTTGTTCCTATTTTAATCTATAACTTCTAATAGGTGAGACCAGAAACTATTCATGCATATTAAGTCAAGATTTATAGAAATCACAGAAAAAAATTGGTTAATTAATTGACTTTATAGTAAAAATGAGACCAACACTATGTTAAATCATTTTTGCTACTTCTAATTTATCTCACTGAATTTTTTGTCATTAGAGTCTCTTAAAATGGCTCTTAAAATCATTTTTAAAGCTCCACTCAGGAATTATAAGAAATAACTCGACAAAAGACTCAAACACATTTAACCATTCAATATTCTTTCAGTAATTTTTCCTTGGCCTCTGCTTTTTGAAGACCCATCCTGTGAAGTTTTCAGGCACTGTCCACATGAAGTATTTATAGCATGACTTCTTTAAGGATTTCCTCTGTCTAACTTTTAAAGCTAACTCCTTCTACTTCTTGGAAAACCATGTGAAATTTCGAGAAAAGCACTATCTTAGAAGATGTACAAAACCTAGTTATAATCTTGGTCTTGCCAGCTATTAGCTCTATGATCTTAGACAAACTATCTAAATTATCTGTGTGGATTCAGATGAATAAGTAATGGTTAAATGAGATGATAGATGGAAAGCACCCAATATTGACATGATTTTCCTTATTGTTTTTACTTTGCATCGATAGATCATGACAATTTCAAAATCTATTTTATAAACCAGTCCACTAAAATTGGGCTGTTTCTCTACTCAAAATAATTTGCAAATTTGTTAAGAAATCCCTAAGCATTTTATATTAAGAACACATACATGTTTACTCACACAAACTAAAGTTTAACTCTATTTTACTTCCAAAAACACACTTTTTGGAGCCAAATTTTTCTCTAGTCAGACATCCCAGCTCTTTTTATAGCTCTCAGGTAAGGAGTACTATGTATTCAAAGTTAATTACTATTATTTTTAACTCAATAAATAAATTTTGCACAATCATCTCTACATTATTTCTTCCTCACAATCAGATTTCAAGTAGACATTGCAGTTTCAATGTTTTAGAGTTGCCTGGCTCCTCACTTTTGTACAAAATATAAGACTTTTCTACTTCATACAAAATATATGAATGACTGACAAATAAGGTCTACTTTCTTAATCAAATGTGTAACTGAAAGTGAACACTAAATAAGAATTAAATGACAAGAATGCTTCTATTTAAGCAAAAGGTGATACATTGGAAATAAATCATCACTTTAACAAAATTACTTCCATTTATCATTATAAATGGCAGCACATAAAGGATATAGTTTAAAAAGAAAAAGAAAGACTTCACAAAGAATTTTTCTTATATTTTTGAAACTTTTCACAAAATTTTAACTGTAGTACATTTTCAAATATTTTTAATAATGTATTCTTGTTTATTTGCTAACCTTCATTTCAATCTCTTTTTCTTTTCTAAAGTGTTGATCGTAACTCCATCACTGATTGTCATCTGAGGGGAGACAACAAGGAATGTTTCAAGTTTGTTTTGAAAGTACTTTGGAAATTAGCTGTTTAGACAGAGTTAGAGGTGTTAGATCTAAAACGCAGTCGAGATCGGTGCATTCAGTGTGACATGGCCGCAGACTGGCTGCCAGTCTTGAAAGAGAGGTATTGGCTGTGCATTGGGGGATAGGGCAGTGGAGAAACAAAAATGGAAAAGCTTTCTATCAATTGCAACAGTAACAACTTCAAATTACATCCTGATTCTAACTAAAAAAAAAAAAAAAACCTTCATCGAAAAATTGAATGAAATTCTTATCTTATTGTTCATGAGAAAATGTTTAAAGTTAAATGAACTTTTTGACATTTCTCTTTTTAAGGCAAGAAATAAATATGAGGATAGTTTGGCCAGACTCTTCTAGTAACAGAAAGTTTAAAGTGTTTCAGAATAAAATATTATAAACAATAAACTCCAAAGTTTTGCAACTACCAAAACGAAACTATGGATTGAGTCAGATTAAGCCACCAGATACATTTGCACAAAATGTACTAGTAGTGTGAGAAGTTTCTTCTACCTTAACTGTAGTTCCCACTACCCATCAACAAAAATTAGAGATGTCTGAGGGGATATCTTGGAGATACATGAGCATAATTTGGCTACAATAAAAAAAGTCATATAGGCTTAGCACCTGTAGCTCAGCGGCTAGAACACTAGCTACATACACTGGAGTTGGCAGGTTCAAACCCATCACAGGCCTGCCAAACAATAATGACAACTACAACAACAACAAAGCCGGGTGTTGTGGTGGGCACCTGCAGTCCCAGCTACTTGGGAAGCTGAGGCAAGAGAATTGCTTAAGCCCAAGAGTTTGAGGTTGCTGTGAGCTGTGACACCACGATACTCTACCAAGGGTGACATAGTGAGACTCTTATCTCCAAAAAATAAAAAATAAAAAAAAAAGTCATATAATTTCTCAGTTGAATGTCTGTTTATGCAATAGAGCTGCTAGTCTGTACTTGTCCATTTGAAGTTGGGGTGCAATACAGGGAGGGTAGAGAACTTGAGGAATATGGCAGAGTGGGGAGAGAAAGCTGTATATAGGAAGAACTAAGATGAAGCATTCTACACCCAAAGTATTTCTTTGGGTAACAGTAAGGTGTATCTCAGGGACCCAATGGATGATATGGAAGGTAATTGGGCTTTAGATATTTGCCTGGTATTCTATCAAGTTATCCTCGCAACAGTTTAGGTATAAACAGCCAGAGATGAGATTATCTAATAAATTGTTTAAAAGAGGTAAAGTCAGATAATAATCTTTCTGATCTGTGAATGATGAAATAAATTTCCCAAAGTGCCTCTATAGAATCTACTCATAGCACAAATGAGAGACCACCATTTAAATGCTCGCCACAAAGAGGGCTTAGAACAAGGGGAAGAAAAGTCAAATAAAGAGGATGGTAAATGGTGAACTTTCTTTTTCTCTCTAACTATTTCTCTCTCTGCCTGAATAGAAATGAACCCAGAACTAAGTAAGGAAGGATGAAGGAAAGAACAGCCCTCAGTGCTACCTAGTACTAGTCTTTGACCCAGGGTCAAGTTTAAATCCACTTTTTTTGTTTGTTTGTTTGTTTGTTTGTTTTTAAGGTGAGCTACTCTTTTTTTTTTTTTTATTAAATCATAAACACAGAGATCATGTATACATTAATGCATTTATGGGGTACAAAGTCTTGATTTCATATAGAATTAGGAATGCTTACATCACACTGGTTAATATATACCTCATCTCGTTTGCTTAGTTATTGTGCTAAGACATTTATACTCTATACTAATAGATCCGACATGTACCCTTGCATTATGCATCATTGGTGTGATCCCACTATTCACCCTCCCTCGCTCTTACCTCTTCCCTCCTTCATCTTTGGCCATAGTTGTGATCTATTCTTCATATGAAAGTGTGAGTGATTGTAAATTGGTTTCTTAATAGTACTGAGTACATGGGATATTTTTTCTTCCATTCTTGAGATTCTTTACTAAGAAGGTTATGTTCCAGCTCCATCCATGTAAACGTAAAAGAGGTCACGTCTTCATCATTTCTTAAGGCTGCATATTCTATGGTATACATACAGAATTTATTAATCCATGCATGGGTTGATGGCACTTGGGCTTCTTCCATGACTTGGATATTATGAATTGAGCTGCAATGAACAATCTGGTGCAAATATCTTTGTATAAAGTGATTTTTGGTCTTTAGAATATACACCTAGTGCTCTTTCTCTCCGTTAGGCCTTGTCTTACTGCAACATTTTAGTTCCCTGACCGGGAAGCAAGCTCACCCTTGGAGAGACCATGCACCTGGCAGTTGCCGCCAATCCTCTGGACACCCACGTGGGGGCCCCTGATCGGCCTGGGCGACGTGAACCACTGAGCACGCCGGGGAGGCAGGTTGGCCTCCCTGTGTGGACGCCTCGGCGGGTCTTCAAGGAGTCAAACACCAGGAGGAACTGGCATAGAGGAACAGGTACCTACACAGGGAGCCATCTAAGGCAAGGTATAATCAATCTTGGGGTCCCACTACAGTTGTAGTGGAAGAAAGAGCCTGATCAACTCCTTGGGCATTAGATTGCCGGCAAGTCTGTTGAGAGGTGTGTGAGAGTGTGTGGATGTGGTGTGACTGAGAGAACTCTGAGAGTGGTGTTGGACCTCCCTTCACAGGGCCTAGGAGATTGTTAGTTTGCCTCCTATGGCTATGTGGCAGCTCGCGTGGGAAATCGAGGCTGCCCAGGTTAAGAAATAGGTTGAAAATGTATGCATGTGAGTGCTTAGAGAATGACTGAGATGGGTAACAATA
>CAUYRH010081954.1:0-20024 GCA_963574655.1 Perodicticus potto
TAGTCCCAGCTACTTGGGAGGCAGAGGCAGGAGACTCGCTTGAGCCCAGGAATTGGAGGTTGCTGTGAGCTGTGATGCCACGGCACTCTATCCAGGGTGACAGCTTGAGGCTCTGTCTCAAAAAAAAAAAAAAAAAAAAAAGAAATCTTTGTTGGTGAGTTAAGCTCAATAAAGCATTCAACTAAAGCTCAGTTAATAAATGCCCTTTTAAGGCCAGGTACAGTGGCTCATACCTATAATCTTAACACCTTAGGAGGCCGAGATGAGAGGATTACTTGAGCTCAGGAGTTCATGAGCAGCATGAGCACAAGTGAGACCCCTTCTCTACTAAAAACAGAAAAACCAGCCAGACATCGTGGCAGGTGCCTGTAGTCCCAGCTACATGGGAAGCTGAGGTCAGAGGATTGCTTGCGTCCAAGGGTTTGGGGTTGCTGTGACCTATGATGCCATGTCACTGTACCCAGGGAGACAGAGTGAGACTGTCTCAAAAAAAAAAAAAAGTCCTTATGAAAAGGAACCAAAAGGAGAAATTGGCTACTGTTACTTTAGTTTCAGGGTATTTAAGTTCTAGCCCTATAATTTAAGATCACTGGGACTGTACACTAGCTATCCCAGGTTAACTTTGGATAACCGCAGAAATGCTCTATGACATTATAATTTACTGACATGTATTTCATGTAATAAGCATTTTATAGCAATAATTATCAAATGTTTTCAAAGTACCAAGCATGAAGCTAAGCCCTTCATGTATACTATTTTACCTAGTTCTTAAAAGAATCCTTTGAGGTAGTTACTATTTTCCTCCTCTCCAGATGAGGCAGCTGAGGTTCAGAGAGATGACCCAATCAGCCTCAGGTTACACAGCTAGGAAATGGTTGACTCAGATTCAGGTCTCTGGAGCATTCCTGGTGTTTACACATTTTCCAAGGTTCTTATATTGTTTTATTAAACATTAGTTGTATAAGATGTCTGTGACTAATTTGTCCTAGACTTAAATATCAGGAGAAACACATTTCCCTCCAGAAAAATTTCAATGCTTCGTATTAAAACAAATGCATCTAAATCTTACAAAATACTTTTATCATGGCGGAGAGAAACTCAGAGCCAAGTTAACGGTAACAAAATTATTTCAGGTCCTTGACACACGTATTTCTCTCTTACCAAAGACTTGGAAATAATCTATTTAACTTTGGTGACTTGTTTTAATGATATAAAACTTTCACATCCTTTTTGCAGGTAAGTATTCAAACATTAACAAATACAATGAGGCTCAAAGAGCTGAAAAGCTACAGAAAATATGGGAGGGAAAAGACTGCTTGATTTAGGATCAAGAAGGTTTAACAGAAAGAATGAGGGTAGGGGGAACCTTAAAGGATATAACTGGATTAGTATTAAGCAGGGCTCACAAGCCTATATAACTGCAAGAGACCAGACAGGTGATACAAATGAGTTGTGTACCAGATAAAAAGAACTGGGAATGTTAGTGACGAGGTATACTGGGGAGAACATCCGTGCTCTGCTTAATTCACTAATTACTGACAAAGGCAAAAGTTTTCCCAACGTCTTCCAATTTACTGATTTTTAAAGGGAAGGTAAAAGCAGATTCTCCTGGAACACATCCTAAACGTAAGTATTGATACAAAATTTTTTTAAACTCAGAATGTAGGTCAAACAAATGACCTCTGCTGGCTACATATCCATGAGACCTATGACCTTTGGTATGAAGCAGAGGTTAGCAAACTACAGCATGTGGGCCAAAGCTGCCCCACTGCCTATTTTCACACACACATAAGCTAAAGCTGGTTTTCACATTTTTTAAAGGGTTTCAAAAATTTAAGACAGTCTCATGACATGTAAATATATACATGCCAGGTGCAGTGGCTCTCGCTTGTAATTCTAGCACTTGGGAGGCCGAGACAGGTGGATTGCTTAGCTCACGGGTTCAAGACTAGCTTGAACCAGAGGGTGACCTCATCTCTAAAAATAGCCAGGCATTGTGGTGGGTGCCGATAGTCTCAAGGGACTCTACTAAGGGTGACAAAGTGAGACTCTGTCTTAAAAAAATACATAAATAAAAGTAAACACAGAAAAAACTAGCTGAGTGTGGTGGTGCACACCTGTAGTCCCAGCTCCTCAGAAGGCTGAGGCAAGAGGATAACTTGAGCCTAGAAGTTTAAGGTTGCTGTGAGCTACAACATCACAGCATTATAGCCTGGGGCAACAGAGTGAGACTCGTTTCCCCCCCCCAAAAATATGTATATGTATACACACACATACACACACACAATTCAAATTTCAATGTCCACAAATAATGTTGCATTGGAACACAGCCATGCCCGCTCATCTGTGCTCTGTCTACAGCTGCTTTTGAGCTACATGCAATGGCAGTCCAATAACAACAAATACAATGAGAGCTTTGTATTTGTGAACTTCAGAAGAACTGCAGAAAATGTGAGGGGGAAAAACCTGCTTAACTTATTCGCTAACAAAATCGAAAATATTTACTATCAGGCCCTTTACATATAGTTTGCTGACCCCTGGCATAGAGGGTGAAGAAGAAAATGAATGGCTGAACAAATGCTGGAAGAGGGCAAGGGAGAGAGGGGTACTGTATGAGGATAGGATGGAGAGGGATAGGGAATGAGAGACCAGTTGATGGAAAAGCCTGGAAAAAGAGTTTGAACTTGGGCGGCGCCTATGGCTTAGTGGGCAGGGCACCGGCCCCATATACTGAGGGTGGCGGGTTCAAACCCGGCCCTAGCCAAACTGCAACAACAAAAAAAATAGCTGGGCGTTGTGGTGGGTGCCTGTAGTCCCAGATAATCGGGAGGCTGAGGCAAGGGAATTGCCTAAGCCCAAGAGCTGGAAGTTGCTGTGAGCTGTGTGACGTCACGGCACTTTACCATGGGCTGTAAAGTGAAACTCTGTCTCTTCAAAAAAAAAGTTTGAACTTGACTGGACTGGTACCAGAGAATGATGGTAGGGTTCAAATCAGATTAGTAAAAATACTAAACTGTATTTGAGGACAAATAATTGGCCTTTGATTGCCAGTAAACACTGGAAATAAGAAAATAAGAGAGAAGGGGATGATGAGGAGACTGAAGTTCCCCAAATGAAAAACAGAAGATCTAGGTCTCTTAATAGTACAAGAAAGAAAACACAAGACATTCTGAAGAAAGAATAGAAAGACTTTATGATAGCTTGTGAAGTAAATATATGGTACACAGAAATGCCACTGAACTGTACACTTAAAAATGTTAAATGATAAACTTTGTTATATACATTTTACCACAATAAAAAAAATGACAGAATATATTTTAGCCGTCAAAATCACATACAATTTCATAGACCTGTGAGAAAGATCCAGTATGTTGTTGCAGTTAGAAGAATATAAGATTCAAAGCAAAAAACAAAAACAGCTCAAAAAACTACTACAGCAAACCTGGGTCTGACATTTGATATGTGATCTTGGCCTAGGCAACGCTAACTCTTAATTGGTTTCCTCACCCATGAAATGAGGATAATAAATACCTAAACAAACAAAAAAGTAAACAAAATAAATTTAGGAGTAATACATCTTACATGAATAAAAATACTAGTTATTTTTTATAGCATTCTGTTGTGCTATAAGGTAAAAATACAACATAAACATTCAAAATATTTGGGAAATAACCTAACAGTGAGAAACAAATCACAAAAGGTTCCCAAAGTTTATTAATCAGTGTTCTGTTTTTCTGCATTCTATAAAAACTCCAAAACAAATTCAGCAAAATTAATATAGACTAGTTAACAGGTAACCAATTCATTTTTAAATGAAAAATCTTACAAATTTATTGTGCATGCAAAAAATAAAATGAGTTAAATCTCTGTAAACTCAGAAAAAAAATCAGTCCTTAAATAACAATAGAAAACACTCAACAAGCATACTTACCATCCTCGAAGAACTTTAAAAGAAGATGGTGTGAATGAAGTCAAATTAGATATTTCTTTTGTAAAATCTATACATTCGCCTTGGAACCCTGATTTACTGAATGCTTTGAGCTATAAGAACAACAATAACACAACAATAATTAAACAGAGAACAACTGTTTGACATTTCAAGCAAACAAAAACCTTTAATTTCACATATTTAAACATTCAACAAAACATTATTTGTGTTAGATTTGTGTTTTTTCCATTATCACTAAATTCATGTTAAGAATGACAACATTTTCTTTAAACTAGTTTTTTAAAAAATATGTTTCTAGGAATGAAATGTCACCATTTATTTACCATGTTCATCTATCTTTTGCACCAAATTATGGGCACAGAAGCGTAGAAAACAATTTTGCTGCTAAGAGTAAATGAGAATCTCTCCCCCACAAAAATGTGGTCCTTGTCCATCGGATCAAACATTTATTATGCCCTGTGGTAAGCACAGATATATAAAACAATAAGCAATTTAGCGCTAAAACATGAAAGAGGTTCAGATTAGAATGGGGATAGATGGTAATGCCTGTTCTCTCCCCGGCCTTCCTGATCCACAGTTAATAAAGGAGAGAAGAGAGAATGAGCACATGCCCAGGAGAATGCCTTGCTAGCATGGGAGCAGATGGCAGGGAAGATAATAAGGAAGGGATTAGTGGAAGATTTATGGTGAGGGGAGAGAGATGTTTGTGTCAGGTGTTTTGGCTTATAGGCTTCAGTTTTCTGATAAGAAGACCTTAAATGTATAGCTTACAATTACATACAACTACATTTCTATTTTAGTCTTTTTTGTCAAGAAAAATCCATGAAATCTCAACTATAATTTCTTTCAGACCAGAGATACAATAATCAGCAACTCTAGTGGCCTTGGATCTATAATAGGAAAGAAAACATTAATGAGCCCTATAAATATTTCACAATGCACTGGAGACTTGAAATAGCATGGCTCATAGGTCCACCCAGCTCTGACAGGCCTGCATGGTGGGCGCGAATGCATCATCATGAACCATCCCCAGCATCACCCTCTCTTCTGCTTATGCTGTCTTCTAGAAAAAGAAATCTCTTGAGCAGATGACATTTATTCACCTCCTTTGTCCTCCCAGGGGTCCTCTCTGGGAAGAGAAGCTGTATCATTACTGGCTATATCATTCTGCTCTGACCTTACTTGGTCTGGATATCAAAGATCACCCCAAAACAGGGGGGGGGGGGAAACAAATCCCCCCAGACCAACAGTGGCTTGTACAACATCCTTCCTACTGTGACACCACATGATATTTGGAGCATTAAAACAACAAGTTTTGAGATAAGTTTCTGCAAGTCTCTGTCAGAGTCCTGGTAGATACAGACCACAATAAGAAAAAAGTCCAAAACAAGACAGACCTATGCTTTTTAAATTTAAAGGTTTCAAAAACATGAAGCTAAAACATCAAATCACTTTTAACCTCCAAAAATGTAGAGAAATTTCTCCTGGATGCAAATATTATCTTAGTTCACAGTAAAAGTCAGAAAAGCCACATGAAAATAGAGAACATGCTGTCTTAGTCACTACTTTATTCTCAGCTTGTTGAACAAATCAATTTCATACTGCTAAGTTTAAGATTTACACTTTAACATTTCACCATGGAACATCACATCCTAGACTATTAACAATGCAAGCTGAGCACATGTGTACACAGCAGCCACCTCTACTTTTTTTTTTTTTGAGACAGAGTCTCACCATGTTGCCCTCAGAAGAGTGTCGTAGTGTCACAGCTCACAGCACCCTCCAACTCTTAGGCTTAAGTGATTCTCTTGCCTCAGCCTCCCAAGTAGTTGGAACTACAGGCGCCAGCCACAACACCTGGCTATTTTTTGGTTTTAGTTGTCATTGTTGTTTGGCAGGCCTGGGCTGCATTTGAACCCGCCAACTCTGGTGTATGTGGCTGGCACCCTAGCCACTGAGCAACAGGCGCCAAGCCATACCTCTACATTTCTTGTCTCAGTCTTTATACCCCCCCAAATTAATTAAAGTTCATTAATATACACAGAAATAATCTTTCATTAAACATCTTTTTAATTTGATGGGTTAAAGTATTCCCTGGCCAAACTTAAAAAGCATTGGGTTTAATGCTTATCAGGGTTTATTTTTAGTCTGCAAAATGATATCATATATGGTTCACTCAATTAGATCATTCCTACCAAAATAATGCCTCATTTTCATCACCTTATAAATGCCTCCAAATAGGACAACTCTCATATATTATTCTGAGGATTGTCCATACAGAAACCAACTCTGCTTACTAATTATGTTACAGTAGAACCTCCATAGTTGACCATCTCCCTACATTGACCACCTCGAGTTGACCTAATTTTCATAGATTGGATATGCACTACATGGATGTGTCAGTACAGTAGACCTAGTTCCTTATGTTGAATACCTCTGTATGTTGACCACTTTGTTACAGTCCCCTGGGTGGTCAACTTAGAGAGGTTCTACTGTAATTAAATTGTGGTTTCTACTCTTGGTGAGATTAAGTGACAGAGCCTTGGAGAAATTAAGTCCTGGGGAAAACCAGCTGGATAAATCACTATGTGGGTTTTCTTTCCTGATCAACAGAAAATAAACACACACCTTAGACAGATGCTTAGAACCAGGACAAACAGATGAACAAGAGAAACAGTTTTTTCAAACTACACTCATCCCTCTGTGCCTCATGGGCATGCCTTAATCCCTCTCAGTTCCCCACATGGAAGTGTATGGAAGTAGGGGGAAAAAAGCATATTGCTGGTTTTTCATATACATATGTTATTATATTTCTTCACTAGAACTACCCTTTGAGGAAGAAATTATTACCACTTTATGATGAAAGATTTTGTAGAAATGCTTTCCTCTATGTAATGATACTTGTGACATACATGAATAATAATTAGCAATAGGTCTTTAATCTAATATGACAAACTAAAAATTCACAAACTTAACTACTGACCAGAGAAATTGTTCTCACTTAATTTGTTCTATAAATTATTTTTAATGTAATTTTTTTTACTCTAATACTAAAATGATTTCTCTGAAGAAATTTTTTCCATGTCTAAATAAGCCTCTCTCCACCCCCTTGGACCGTCCTCATACAGACTTATCTATTGTTAAAGAAAAGTCTTATTTCCATTCTTCTTTTACATTATACCTTTTTCATATTGTGTTATGTACTTCTCACACAATTACATTTTCTACAATAATTTTATTTCCCTTATCAATCATAAAAGATTTCGCTTGCTTAAATAACTCTTCCAAAGTACTTTTGTGGTTTGGGTCAGATAAAAATGATTTGAAATTAGTGCCACAAAGAAGTATTTTCTATTTATTGCTCTTGAATCTTACTGATAGTTGCCTAAGACTGTGTTTTCCTAATAAGCACAACTATTACGGATCCTGTGATTACGTTAAAATTCACTGAGTGAGGCTAAATTATCTAATATAAGAAAATAGACAGTTGCTTTTCTTGGCTAGACTCATGTATAAAATGTAACAGTGGCTTAATATTTAAAGAAATCCAGGCTTTTAATTATATCTGTAAATGGACATGAAAAAGATTCTAGAAACACAGGTATGTGGCTGAGTTAAAGGGGGTAGCTCATTAGCACTGCTAGAGAGTTGTGCCTGACTACAAAATGCCCTAAAAATTAAATTTACTTTCAAAAGATTTAACCTAGTAAGATTTCTGATATTCAAGACTTGCTAAGAGAGAGAGATGAGGATGAAGATGACACTAGAAGGATAATCCACATTCTCTTTGGTTTTTCTTTTGTTTGGGGAAACAATTTTAAAAATAAAATGCCTCCTGCTCATAATGAAAAACTGTACAATGATCTGTATATCTTGAATTGGTAACTGGACTTAGTGACTGAACTTCAGCCTTAGAAGAAAAACAATTTTCTCTATAAAAGGTGTTGTTCTACAAGTATCCCAAATAAGGCATACCTCATCATAATTTGCTTACCAAGCAATCAGCAATAATATTTTATTATTGTAACTGTCAGGATATATATCTATACTAATCTCATACTCATATATTTTCTGGCTTTTCCTCTTTCAAGTTGCTTGAGTTTCCCTTAAAACTCCTAGCATTAAAAAAAAAATAAATTCCTCTTTGATTTGAACTCTGAGATGTAATTTTTTCCTTATTCCTCAGACAGGGAAAATAAGCATATAAGTATTCCATCTGAACACAGAATTCATATTGCCACTCTATCATAATTATTTGTAAAGGAAAAAATGCTTCCTAGTAACTGAATAGAACCAATATGTCAGCCAAGACCCGTTTATGTTTAGGTAAGTATAAACAAGAAAAATGCCCCCAAATTTGGTCCACTGAAAATAACAAGAGCTTTGACAATGGGTGAACAAAGAAGCCTTTGTTCATGTGTTACTAAATATCTAGCTATCATATACCTGTCAGAAACATTTATTTCACAATGCAGTAACTGAGCCATACCCAGTAAAATGAGGTAGGGTTGATTTCACTGGGCGTTTTCTGGGGCTTCCTCTCTCTTCAAGTTGTACTGGAAATACTATCAAGAAAATCCTCCCAGCAATCTGCCCCAAACAAGAAAGTCCATTAAAAAAAAAAAAAGGAACAGTGAGCAGGAGGGGGAAGTAACAGAGTTTAAAATAATGAGACTTTTTACCTGTAGTTAAAACCCCCAAAATGTACAGTTTGAAATTCCTCCTATTTAACTTTTAATCTACTCATGTTATTTTGATTCACGATTCAAAGAATGCCTAAAAAACCCACAGTTGAGTGTTTTCAGAAATTCAAAATAAAGATCTGGCAGGAAGCGTCTCTTAAGTACAACAACCAATTATATTCAGAAAGGAAATGTTCCCAAAAGGCCTGAGATAATCAGAAAATATAATAATAAAACCTGAAAGCACTGTGAATGACAAACTAGCTGGTCTAAAATATATAAACATTGACATTAATAAGAAAAACATACATATTCAGAAACAACGATGGCACGTTACATAAAGGTTTTGAGTGCTAACTATATAAAATCAATCACTATATTAGGCTTTTTGATAGCAATTTTTTTAAATTTGTTATTTAAATTGAAACAAAGAAAGCAAAGTCTCTTATCTCCCCCCTTCCTTCTACAGTTGCACTGGTCATATCATTATATTCTTTGATGTAAAACCCCGAAAATGTGGTTTTGTCAACTGGAGCCAGATGCCAGAAATGTCTATATTTCTACTTCTGGTTGTCTGATATGGAACTTACGAAATTCTGAATCTTGACTTTCTTGTCTATAAATACAATCAATAGTGACCTCACAGAGTAATTTTAAGCCATGATTTCTAGCCCTCAGCAGATATTAGTTGAACATCAGGCTCCAGATGTTTCAAATAATTAACACACTAGAAATGAAAACGTAGGGTTTCAACTAGCTCATTTCAAGCAACATCTGATGTAAGTAACAGAAACACATGTGCATAATAAACATAGCAAGACAGTGTTCTCTCCATGATAAGTTTGCCCCTCTCAAGACAACTTAATTTGCTGGGCTGAATAAAAACATGATACTGAAGAAAGAATGGGCAATAGAAAAGAAAGAGGGCAGAGGTTCAAAATGACCCTAAAAAGGTTAGAGTTGCAGCTCTGTCAGCAGAAAATGAAAGAAACAGAGACAAACCCAGGTCCAAACAATCACTAACAAAAATGGGCACTCTTCTGCCCCCAGGTACCAAGTGCAACGTAAACTGCCTGGCCATACAGACGCAGAAAAGTTATCTGAGGGAAACAGAAAGATTTGAGAGAAGAGAGACTAACATTTTCAGTAAACAATTTAACAATTACAAGTTAATAATATTTTTAAACATACCAAATGTGGAGGTTCATTTATCCCAAGTGGTTCCTGAAAAATATGTTAAAACACTTTTTAAAATGTAATCACATAATCTTAGTTGCCTGTTTGAATATATTGAAAATATCCCTTGAAAAAAATTTTTTTAAATGTCTGGCCATGTTACTAGATTATTCGAACTGGCTATAACATCTTCACATAAGCTACTGAATTTTTTCTTATAAAAATTTTAGTATCTATAACTAATTCATTTTGAATGATACGATAGCTGAAAGAAAAGTGTGCGGCAACGTTCATGACAAAGATAAAGTGTGAATCTCTGGCCACTGTTTCATGGATACTCTTACTGTGCTGCGATCTTGGTTATTATCCAAACTGGCCACATTCTTTCAACAACTTCATGACTTTGCACACAAGGAGATTATTATTTCTTTGTGAAATGCCCTTACTGTCTGGAAAAATTGTTTTTATCCCTTAAGCTATCATTCAACACATCCTCTTCTGTGGAAAGGTCCCTAAATCCCCAGGCATTGATTGCTCTCTTCCTCCGTCCCCCAGCACAGCCTACACACTTCATTTTCTCACTGATGGTACAATAATTAATTGCCCCTACCTCTAACTACCCTGAAAGAATGATACCAATCAGGCCAGTCTTATTTATCTTTTATTTCCAGTGATCAACATAGTGTCCAACATACCAGAGGCACTAAATAAACACTGTTGAATAATTGAACTGATCAAATTATGGAGTCATCTCATTCATGTGTTAGCATCCACTAGTTCCCTATGCATCTACAGAAATTCATGTGCTGTTTTATTCTCTATGTACACACATATAAGGTAAAAATTCCATTCTAAAAAAGTGTGAAAGGATACCCAATTATAGCTCAATAGGGGGAATAAGAAATGACCAACATTTACAATAATAGATATGCTAATTACCCTGACCGGATTACTATCTATTATGTGTATCAAAACATCACTAAGTACCCCATGAATATGTACAATTATTACTTGTGAATTAAAAAAATTGTCAGGGTAAATGGTAAAAAAAAAAGTGTTTTTTTTAATACTTGGAATAAGTTCCACTGTTCCACACCACAGTAGAATGGCTGCAGTTAACAATATTCTATAGTTTCAAATGGGTAAGAGGGGGACATTGAATGTTACCAGCACAATGAAATAACAAACATTTACAATGATGGATATGCTAATCACCCTTATCAGATTACTATCCATTATGTGTATCAAAATATCACTATGTACCCCATGAATATGTACAATTATTACTTGTCAATTAAAAAAATTGTCAGGGTAATTGGTAAAAAAAAAAAAAAGTGTTTTTTTTATACTTGGAATAAGTTCCAATGTTCCACACCACAGTAGAATGGCTGCAGTTAACAATATTCTATAGTTTCAAATGGGTAAGAGGGGGACATTGAATGTTACCAGCACAATGAAATAACAAACATTTACAATGATGGATATGCTAATTATCCTTATCAGATTACTATCCATTATGTGTATCAAAACATCACTATGTACCCCATGAATATGTACAATTATTACTTGTCAATTAAAAAAATTGCTGAGGTAAACGGTAAAAAAAAAAAAAATGTTCCCCGCTTATTCAGTTACATACAATTACATGCCACTGGCACTGGTCATCTTCACATTCCACTTACCAGTTGGACAGGTCGTATGGACATGATTATATTATTTGATCCTCCCCAGTCAAAAAAGCATTTGTATTTCCCTTTCTCTAAAATGTATTGTTCTCCACAGAAGAACTTCTGCTGGTAGGCAACCCATCTAGTAGGGGAAAAAGAGAAGAGAACGGAGGTGATGTACAATCAAGCAAATAACAATTTTAATCACCAAAAAGATTAAATAGTAAAATTAAATAGTAAATAGTAAAATTAAATACTCAAGATTCTTAGAGTAGGGGACAACTTACACTCCACTTTTAACGTGAATGGATCTTGTTTCACTGCCGAAGCCAATTTCTTCCAAGTCAGAAATTTCCTGATTTGTAATGTCAATAAACTTCCCACTTTCTAGGTCAGACTCAAACAGGGTGATAGAAGATTCTATAAAATTCTAAAAAAAGGAAGAAAGGAAAGTTTAAGAAAACACGCATTTTGTTTTAGGGACTGCTATTATCTTAGCACAAGTTCACATAATTGCGGGATTATTTTCACTCAAATAACTCCGGAAAGAATTTTAAATGGCAGAGGAAACTGTTTTATAGTCACCACTCCCTTGTAGTCTAAAGGAAAAAATATGCACGAATTAAATCAAGAAGATGTAACATTTTTATGTAAATGAAAATTAGCAAACAACTGGTAAACTACTGAGCATTATAGGCCATTATACTCACAACACTAAGTGTTAAAGAAACTAATCTCATGTGTGCTGAAGGAGCAGAAACTACATAAAACAAAACTGAATATACAATGTACTGTGGACAATGTGGAAGAAAATTCTATGAGCTTAAATGTAACAAACAAAATAGATACAATCTGCTCACCAAAAAAACTGTTTACTAAAAAAAAAAAAAATAGGATAGAAAATTAAAAATAATTTTATGAAGGGTCAACATTTTTAACAAAAATATCTTAGAAAAATGCTGCTAAGACCCAAATAGATAAATTAGCAATAGGCACAGACAATTCAGAAAATAAAATAATAACAAAAATAATAATAAACAAATATGCAAATATCTAATTTCACTAGGAAATTAAATTCAAATTAAAACAATTAGATAAATTTGCAATTTTTAAAATTCAATTAAGAAAATAAATTTTTATAATGTTTTTTTCCTAAAGGAAATAAATGGTTTGTAATTTATATGCAAGGATGCACTGCTCAGAATAATGAAAAACTATAAACAATACAAATGTCCAAAAGATTATTTGATAGCCACTAAATACAATTGAGTTTTTAACAACCTAATAATTAAATATATTCTACACAATCACTACCAATCAGAGCTTCATGCACATTCCTTCCAAAATTGCTAGCACAGGCTCGGCGCCTGTGGCTCAACAGGCTCAGGTGCCAGTCATGTACACCTGAGCTGGCGGGTTCGAATCCAGCCCCTGGGCCCGCCAAACAACAATGACGGCTGCAACCAAAAAATGGCCGGGCGTTGTGGCGGGCACCTGTAGTCCCAGCTACTTGGGAGGCGGAGGCAGGAGACTCGCTTGAGCCCAGGAACTGGAGGGTGCTGTGAGCTGTGATGCCACGGCACTCTATCCAGAGTGACAGCTTGAGGCTCTGTCTCAAAAAAAAAAAAAAAAAAAAAGGTCGCACCTCCTGGGCGGCACCTGTGGCTCAAAGGAGTAAGGCACCAGCTCCATATACCGGAAGTGGTGGGTTCAAACCTAGCCCCGACCAAAAAAAAAAAAAAAGTCGCACCTCCTTACCTCTTCACTCCCATTATAGCACTGGTGTCTACTGAACATTGTACATGATATTTTTATTATTTCTGTCTCCCCCACTAGGATGTAGCCCTGTCTCTCAGCACTTCCTACACGACAGATCCAGGGCTAAGCACTACATATATATGAATTCATTTAGTCCTGATAACCAACCTCTGAGCAAGATACTATCTTTATCCCTATTTTACAAATTAGGAAACAGGCACAGAGAGGGTAAGCGGCCTGCAACATTATTTAGCCCAGAAATGAAGGAGCCGGGATTCACATTCAGGAAGGTGGGTTCCAGCGTCTCTCTGGTACTTAGTAGGGGCTCAATGAATGAATGGCTCTGAAGCTTGCCCTTTCCTGCCTACCTCAGACCTAGTCTCCCTCGACGTCCCCTCCCCCTCTTACCTCCATTGGAGAGCTGGGATGGTTTGATTGGCACTGCAGCTGCAGCCCTACCAGGGGGTGTCCAAGGGCTGGGCCTGCCTGCCAAGCCAGTCCCGGGTGCCTTCATGGGGGCAGGAGCCTCCCAAGCTGGGCCTCCATGCCGGGCCTCACAAGCTGCTCGCCTCACTTCCTCCACCACAGCCACGTCACGGCGGGGCGGTGCCAGGGTGATAAAGACAGATGAGGCCACCCTCTTCTCAGGCTTTGAGGCCATCGCTTTGGCTCCTGCTGGGTCTGGGGGCAGAGCAGGGCTCAGGGCACAGAGATGCACTCCACCTGGACACAGATGCCCCCCCCCCCCCGCCCAGGCCATGGAGATTCCTCACCATGCCAACCACCAAAGAGGGGTGGGGGTGCCCTGCAGGAGAGGACACATGTCCACCAGAGGACTTAGCCACAGGATGGAACCCAAAAGTCCTAACTGCCCTCCCAATCTGCTCAAAGGGCAGCTCTGTCCACCTCACCTCACAAATGATTTTCCTCCTCTGAGAAGTGCAAGGAAGCCACAGATCCTGCAGCTCCCAGCCCCAGCTCAGCTGAGGGCAGGCACCTGCCGCTGGACCACACCCAAGCGACACAGCTCACAGGGGATCTGGATTCTCCTGGGAGAGCCAAAGTCCCTGCTGGGGGAAGGAAAGAGAAAGGGAAATGTCAGAGTCAGGTCCAGGCTCTGGAGGCAGAGGGGGTAGGAGGGCAGTAAGGGTGACAAGACCAGCTGGCAAAGTGTTCCCATGGCTCCAGGCGCGTTCATTAACTCCAAATCCCCACCATGCTGCTGCAGGGCAGGCAGTATTATTACCCTGTCTTACAAAGAAAGAGAGATTCAGAGAGGCAAAGTCTTAACTCTTATCTTTCTGGAGCATAAACCTGACTCTCCTGTACTCAGAACCCCTCCACGGCTCTCTGATGCTTAAGGATAAAGTCCAAATTGCTATGGACTCAGACCACTCATCCTTCCTCAGTAAGTCTTTCTTTTACTTGTCTTAGAATGTTTTTACTATGGTTTGGGTTTGTTTTTTGTTTGTTTATTTGACTTTTATTTTCTTGAGACAGGGTCTCACAGTGGTCTCATCGTAGTTCACTCCAATCTTGAAATCCTGGCCTCAAGGGATTCTCCAGCCTTGGTCTCCCAGAGTGCTAAGATCACAGGCCTGAGCCACCAAGCATGGCCTGTTTCTACTTTGCCCTCTTCTGCCCCCACAGGGTGAACTTCAGCCTTCCCTTAGAGGCCCAGCTCAAGCACCACTTCCTCCACGAAGCCTCCCTGGATTTCTGGCCTCCTCTGAGGTCTGTTGTGTGTTTCCATAGGGGGCTGACAGCCCAACCATAGGATATGCTGGCTTACTATCAAGTATCTGGCCCTGCGTGTAGGCTTCCAGCTCTGTCTGTGTGCTTCGTGTGCCGGAGTGTAGAACTGAGAACAGGGTGGCACCCTGATTCAGGAAAAGGCCGTTCTCCATCTCTCAGAGGATTCCAACAGACAGTAGGCTCAGGGACTCAGGCTGAGGTGGGTGAGTTGGCCACACCCAGCTCAGGAGTCCTCACTGAGCCCCCAACGCTTATGCCCAGGCCTGAAAATACGCCCTTTTCCTATCTCTGTCTGGGTCATCTTGACATACCTTGAAGCCAAGCCCACAGGTATACGGGTAAGAAATAGGGGCCCAGAGAGTGAACCTCAAGAAATGGGGCTGAGTGGGGGTCAGGGGACCCCAGTAGTAGACTTGGGAGTCCCTTGCATGCTGTTTGGCCCCAAAGTGTGTTGGCCACTGCAGACCATCTTGATGACTGATGGAGAATAATAATAACAGCAAAAACAGGCTTGGTGCCCATAGCTCAGTAGTTAGGGCGCCGGCCACATACACCAAGGCAGGCAGGTTCAAACCTCATCCAGGCCTGCTAAAAAACAAAGACAGGCTTGTTGCCTATAACTCAAGAGGCTAAGGCGCCAGCCACATATACCTGAGCTGGCGGGTTCGAATCCAGCCCGGCCTGCCAAACAATAACAAAAAATAGCCGGGCATCGTGGTGGGCACCTGTAGTCCTAGCTACTTGGGAGGCTGAGGCAAGAGAATTGCTTAAGCCTAAGAGTTTGAGGTTGCTATGAGCTGTGATGCCATGGCATTCTACCCAGGGTGACAGCTTAAGACTCTCTCTCAAAACAAACAAACAACAAAAAACAATGACAACTGCAACCAAAAAATAGCCAGGCATTGTGGCAGGCACCTGTAGTCCCAGCTACTTGGGAGGCTGAGGCAAGAGAATTGCTTAAGCCCAAGAGTTTGAGGTTGCTCTGAGCTATGATGCCACAGCACTTTATGGAGGACGACATAATGAATAGTGAGACTCTGTTTCAAAAAGAAAAAAAAAAAGCAAAAAAAAACAGGGGTGGCTCAAAGGAGTAGGGCGCTGGCCCCATATGATGGAGGTGGCGGGTTCAAACCCAGCCCCAGCCAAAAACTGCAAAAAAAAAATTAGCAAAAACAATGTGTGACTCCCAATTCCTCTTAAGTTGGCTGATTAAAAAAAAAAATCTGGGGCCCGGTGCCTGTGGCTCAACGGGCTAAGGCACCAGCCACGTACACCTGAGCTGGCGGGTTCGAATCCAGCTCGACCCACCAAACAACAATGGTGGCTGCAACCAAAAAATGGCCTGGCGTTGTGGCGGGCGCCTGTAGTCCCAGCTACTTGGGAGACGGAGGCAGGAGACTCGCTTGAGCCCAGGAATTGGAGGTTGCTGTGAGCTGGGATGCCACGGCACTCTATCCAGGGTGACAGCTTGAGGCTCTGTCTCAAAAAAATAAATAACTAAAAATAAAAATAAAAATAAAATTAAAAAAAAAATCTGTGGCTCGGCGCCTGTGGCTCAGCGGGCTAAGGCGCCAGCCACGTACACCTGAGCTGGTGGGTTCGAATCCAGCCCGGGCCCGCCAAACAACAAGGACGGCTGCAACCAAAAAATGGCCGGGCGTTGTGGCGGGCGCCTGCAATCCCAGCTGCTTGGGAGGCAGAGGCAGGAGACTCGCTTGAGCCCAGGAGTTGGGGTTGCTGTGAGCTGTGATGCCACAGCACTCTATCCAGGGTGACGGCTTGAGGTTCTGTCTCAAAAAAAAAAAAAAAGAAAAAGATATCTTTTAAAAATACACACTCTTTTTTTATTTTGAGACAGAGCCTCAAGCTGTCACCCTGGGCAGAATGCCATGCCATCACAGCTCACAGCAACCTCCAATTCCTGGGCTCAAGCGAGTCTCTTGTCTCCGCCTCCCAAGTAGCTGGGACTACAGGCGCTCGCCACAACGCCCGCCTATTTTTTGATTGCAGCCGTCATTGTTGTTTGGCGGGCCTGGGCTGGATTCGAACCCGCCAGCTCAGGTCTACGTGGCTGGTGCCTTAGCCCGTTGAGCCACAGGCACCGAGCCAAAATATACACACTCTTGGGTGGCGCCTGTTGCTCAGTAGGTAGAGCGCTAGCCCCATATACTGAGGGTGGCGGGTTCAAACACAGCCCCGGCCAGACTGCAACAAAAAAATAGGCAGGCATTATGGCGGGTGCCTGTAGTCCCAGCTACTCGGGAGGCTGAGACAAGAGCACCTAAGTCCTCTCTGTGCCTGTGGTTCAAGCGACTAAAGCTCCAGGCACACATACCTGAGCTGGCAGGTTCGAATCCAGCCTGGGCCTGCAAAACAACAATGATGGCTGCAACCAAAAAATAGCCGGGCATTGTGGCAGGTGCCTGTAGTCCCAGCTACTTGGGAGGCGGAGGCAGGAGAATCACTTGAGCCCAGGAGTTAAGGTGGCTATGAGCTGTGATGCCACATCACTCTACCCAGGGCCACAGCTTGAGGTTCTGTCTCAAAAAAAATAAAAAGAGCGCCTAAGCCCAGGAGTTGGAGGTTGCTGTGAACTGTGACACCATGGCACTCTACCGATGGCAATAGAGTGAGACTCTGTCTCTAAAAAAATAATAACAATAAATAAATAAATACACACTTTTTTTTTTTTTTCTGAGACAAGATTCTCACTATGTTGCCCTTGGTAGAATGCCATGACGTCACAATTCACAGCGACCTCACACTCTTGGACTTAAGTGATTCTCTTGCTTCAGCCTCCCAAGTAGCTGGGACTACAGGCACCTGCCACAACTCCCGGCTATTTTTTTGGTTATAGTTGTCGTTGTTTAGCAGGCTCAAGCTGGGCTCCAGCCCACTAGCTCTGGTGTATGTGTTGGCGCCCTACTCACTGAACTACAGGTGCCGAGCCCACTGTTTTTTTTTTTTTTTTTTTTTTGAGACAGAGTCTTACATTGTTGCCCTCAGTAGAGTGCTATGGTGTCATAGCTCACAGCACCCTCCAATTCTCTTGGGCTCAAGTGATGCTCTGGCCTTAGCCTGCTAAGTACCTGGGAACTATAGGCGCCACCACAATACCCAGCTATGAAAATACACACATATTGGGTGCCTGTGGCTCGAAGGAGTAGGGCGCTGGCCCCATATGCCAGAGGTGGTGGGTTCAAACCCAGCTCTGGCCAAAAACTGTGAAAAGAAAACCAATACGCACATATCTTTTAGGTACAATTTCTAAATGAAGCCTTCCTAAAACTTGAAGGAATATTTCTGCCTGAAGAACATTGTTAATTTGTTACTTGAGTAAATATGTAATCTCTCTCAGCTGGGCACAGTGTCTAATGCCTATAATCCTAGTACTCTGGAGGCCAAGGCAGGAAGTCTGCTTGAGGTTAGGAGTTCAAGGCCAGCCTAGGCAAGAACAAGACCCCCATCTTTGTAAAAAATAGCCAGGCAGGCAGCACCTTTGGCTCAGTGGATAGAGTGCCGGGCCCCATATACTGAGGGGGGCGGGTTCAAACATGGCCCCGGCCAAACTGCAACAAAAGAATAGCTGAGTGTTGTGGCAGGTGCCTGTAGTCCCAGCTACTTGGGAGGCTGAGGCACAGGAATCACCTAAGCCCAGGAGTTGGCGGTTGCCGTGAGCTGTGACGCCATGGTACTCTACCGAGGGCGATAAAGTGAGACTCTGTCTCTACAAAACAAACAAATAAATAAATAAATAAATAAATAAATAAAAATAGCCAGGCATTGGGTGGCACTTGTGGCTCACTGGGTAGGGCGCTGGCCCCATATGCCAAGGGTGGCATGTTACAACCCGGCCCCTGCCAAACTGCAACAAAAAAATAGCCGGGAGTTGTGGCGGGCACCTGTAGTCCCAGCTACTTGGGAGGCTGAGGCAAGAAAATCGCCTAAGCCCAGGAGTTGGAGGTAGCTGTGAGCTGTGTGACACCATAGCACTCTTATCAATGACAATAAAGTGACACTCTGTCCCTACAAAAAAAAAAAAGAAAAAAAAGCCAGGCAGTGTGGCTTATGCCTGCAGTCTCAACTACTCAGGAGGCTGAGGCAGGGGGATCCTGTGATCCTTGAGCCCAGGAATTCAAGGTTGCAGTGAGCTGTGATGAGGCCACTGCACTCTAGCCTGGGTGACAAGCAAGACTCCGCCTTAAAATAAACAAACAAACAAACAAAAACGTAATCTGTCTACAGGATTAAGGGGACACTTTTTTAGTTTGTGCCAGAGTTCTGAGAAAGGAATAGATACCCACTCTAGCCACTTTAAGCAGAAAAGGAATCTACTGGAAGCATGGTGGCAACTCTGAGTTGGTAGGAGGTTGGAGAAACTAACTCAGAAAGCAGTAAATGTGAGCAGCAATGAAGCAGGAAGCTCCAGGTCAGGACTTGACCCTGGACGCATCCACTGCTGGTGCCACCAACCCTGAGCACTCATCACTGCCACATAATATTATCCTAGTTGTTGGGCAGCTCCTGTGACTCAAAGGAGTAGGGTATGGGCCCCATATGCTAGAGGTGGTGGGTTCAAACCCAGCCCTGGCCAAAAACTGCAAAAAAAAAAAAAAAAAAACAATTATCCCAGTTGCACCTGCATCTCCAGGACAATTGTTCTAATTTTAAAATGGCAGGTGGGAGCGTTTGACGGGCTGAGCTGTGGTCTGACACATGCTGTTTTCTGCCAGGAAGATAGGAAGAAGAGTATTACCTTGCCAAGTTTGACAACACCAGGTATTCCCCAAGAATTGGAGAGATGGGCTCAGTGCCTGTGGCTCAACGGGCTAAGGCTCCAGCCACATAGACCTGAGCTGGCGGGTTCGAATCCAGCCCGGGCCCACCAAACAACAATGACGGCTGCAACCAAAAAAAGGCCGGGCATTGTGGCGGGTGTTTGTAGTCCCAGCTACTTGGGAGGCGGAGGCAGGAGACTCGCTTGAGCCCAGGAATTGGAGATTGCTGTGAGCTGTGATGCCACAGCACTCTATCCAG
>CAUYRH010081955.1:0-25530 GCA_963574655.1 Perodicticus potto
CTGGATATCCACATATAAAAGACTGAAACTGGACCCTCACTTTTCTCCACTCACAAAAATAGATTCAAGGTGGATAAAGGACTTAAATTTAAGGCATGAAACAATAAAAATCCTCAAAGAGAGCATAGGAAAAACACTGGAAGATATCGGTGTGGGGAAAGACTTTATGAAGAAGACTGCCATGGCAATTGCAACAACAACAAAAATAAACAAATGGGATTTAATTGGCTCAACACCTGTGGCTCAACAGGCTAAGGCACCAGCCATGTACACTTGAACTGTTGGGTTCGAATCCAGCCCAGGCCTGCCAAACAATAATGATGGCTGCAAACCAAAAAAATGGCCGGGCATTGTGGCAGGTGCCTATAGTCCCAGCTACTTGGGAAGCAGAGGAAAGAGACTCGCTTGAGCCCAGGAATTGGAGGTTGCTGTGAGCTGTGATGCCACATCACTCTATCCAGGGTGACAGCTTGAGGCTCTGTCTCAAAAAAAAAAAAAAAAAAAGAGACTTAATTAAACTCAAAAGCTTCTGTACAGCTAAGGAGACAACAACCAAAGCAAATAGACAACCTACCCGATGGGAAAGGATATTTGCATATTTTGAATCAGACAAAAGCTTGATAACTAGGATCTATAGAGAACTCAAATTAATCCACATGAAAAAAGCCAACAATTCCACATATCAATGGGCAAGAAATATGAATAGAACCTTCTCTAAAGAAGACAGACAAATGGCTAACAAACACATGAAAAAATGCGCACCATTCCTAATTATTAGAGAAATGCAAATCAAAACCACCCTGAGATACCATCTAACCCCAGTGAGAATAGCTCACATCACAGAATCTCAAAACTGCAGATGCTGGCGTGGATGTGGAGAGAAGGGAACACTTTTACACTGCTGGTGGGACTGCAAACTAATACAACCTTTTGGAAGGAAGTATGGAGAACTCTCAAAGAACTCAAACTAGACCTCCCATTTGATCCTGCAATCCCATTACTGGACATCTACCCCAAAGGAAAAAAATCCTTTTATCATAAGGACACTTGCACTAGACTGTTTATTGCAGCTCAATTTAGAATCACCAAAATGTGGAAACAGCCTACATGCCCACCAACCCAGGAATGGATTAACAAACTGTGGTATATGTACACTATCGAATACTATTCAGCCATTTAAAAAAAGTGGGAGACTTTACAGCCTTTGTATTAACCTGGATGGAAGTGGAACACATTATTCTTAGTAAAGCATCACAAGAATGGAGAAGCATGAATCCCATGTACTCACTTTTGATATGAGTACAATTAATGACAATTATTGACATGGTGGGGGTGAGGGAAGGGGAGTGCAGAGGGAGAAAGAATGAGGAAGGGGTGGGGAAAGGAAGAGCAGAGAGAGGGAAAGAGCAAGGGGGGTTGGGGTCTTGTTGTGTGGCACACCTTTTGGGGGCAAAACACGATTGTAAGAGGGACTTTACCTAACAAATGCAGTCAGTGTAACCTGGTTTCTTGTATCCTCAATGAATCCCCAACAATTAAAAACAAACAAACAAAAAAAAAAAAAAAACTGTAACTTCCAGTGCCATTGACTAATGTTTAAAGAAGCTTTCTCAGACTCCACATGAAGGGATGTTCCTTTAAGACCCTCCAAACAGATTAGCAAGCTAGTCAAGCAGGGGGCAGACTTTGCAAGCAGAGTCTGGCTGTCTCTGGAATGTCCTTTCATGAATGCTTTCATGAAAGGGACCTTGAAAGTGGAAAGCAAGATAAGTTAATGTGCATCTCAGTTAAAGGTTGCGCCTGCCGTTTACAGAACCACTGAATAAGTTTTTGTGGCTGCTCTGCATTGTTGCTTTGTAATCTTATCTCATAGACCAATTGCTGCCAACTGGCTTACTATTTTCGAGGGTACTACAGACTTTAGTGTTGTTAAGAGTATATAAACTATAAAGAAATAAACTGAAGGGCTGCATGCCTAAGCGAGCTGCAGATCCCCCTCTTAAACATAAAATTTCAGTGCTGATCTTATCCTTTTCCACATCCTTTATTGCAACAGTCCCACAATCCCACCAATCTCCCCAGACCAAAGCAATCACTAATCAGCTTTCTGTCTCTGTAGATTTGCCTATCATGGACATATCATGTATTTGGAATCATATACTACATGGTCTTTTTGACTGGCTTCTTTCACATAGCATAATGTTTTCAATGTTTATCCTGTCTATTTATTTTAATTAACAAATGAAAGTTATCCATTTATCATGATCAACATATTTTGGAATTTGTTCCTTTTTATTACTGAACAATATTTTGTTGTATGGATATGCTACATTTTATTTATCCATTCATCAGTTGATGGACATTTGAGTTGTTTCCATCTTTTGGCTATTGTGAATAATGCTGCCATATGTATTTAGATTTTGGTTTTGGTTTGTTTATGAAAGTTTTAAATCCATATCATCAAATGTATTGCTCCTTTAGATGGTAATTTCTTCAATTGTTTGATTAGCAATCTTTTTTCAAACCAATGTTAAAACTTTCACCCATATTTTCATCTATTTAGCTTTTAAAATTTTTTTATTTGCATTTAAATCTATAATCTATTTAAATTTTGTTTTAGGGTTGCAAGAGTTATGAAGAATCTAATTATTACCCCTCCCTTCCCCACTGCCCCCAATAGCTAATATTTTCCAGCACCATTTGCTGAACCACTATTCTCGTTAACCATTTCCTTTGTTCTATATTGGTTTATTTGTTAATGGACTTTATTTTTAGAGTAGTTTTAGGTTCACAGAAAAATCAAGTGGGAAGTACAGAGAGTTCGTATATGCCCACAGCCTCCCCCACCATCAACATCCAGCACCAGAGGTACATTTTGCAGCTGATGAATTGACGTTGACACATTATTATCACCCCAAGCCCATAGTTTACATTAGGGTTCACTCCGATGCTGTGTATTCTGTGGGTTTAGACAAATATATGACACGAATCCACCATTATAGTTTCAGACAGAGGATTTTCACTGCCCTAAAAATCCTCTGTTCATTCCTCCCTTCCTCCCAGCCACTGGCAACCAATATTCCACAGTTTTGCCTTTTATAATATGTCAAGTAATTGGAATCATACAGTGTGTTTCCAGATTGACTTTTTTCACTAAGTAATGTGTATTTAAATTTCTTCCTCGGATTTTCATGGTTTCATAGCTCATTTCTTTTTAGTGCTGAGTAATATTGCATTGTCTGGAGATATCACAGTTATTTTTTGATCCATTCATCTACCAAAGGTCCATGTTGGTTGTTTCTGAGTTTTGGCTTTTTATGAATCAAGATACTATAAGCATTTGTGTGCAGGTTTTTGTGTGGATATAAGTTTTCAACTCCCTTGGGTAAAATACCAAGGAGTGAGATTGCTAGTTTGTATAGTAAGCATCTGTTTAGCTTTGAAAATCTGTCTTCCAAGGTGGCTGTACATATTTCATTCCCATCAGCAACAAATGAGAGTTCTGATTCTCCACATCCTTTCCAGAATTTGCTGTTGTCAGGGTTCTGGATTTTGACCATTTTAATAGATGTGTAATCATATCTCACTGTTGTTTTAATTTGCATTTTCTGATGACGTCCGATGTAGACTGTCTTTTCATGTGCTTATTTGCCATCTGTATATCTTCTTTGATGAGGTGTCTGTTCAGGTCCTTTGCCCATATTTTAATTGGGTTGTTCATTTTCTTTCTTGTTTTATTCTGGATTAATATTAGGGGCACATACCATTAGGTTACGTTGTTTGCATTTGTAAGGTGAAGTCCGAGCTGTGGTTGAGTCCTTCACCCTGGAAATGTGTCATATACCTGTATGGTTGTTGAGCTTTAAGTGTTTATTTGTGTATTTCAGATACATGTCCTTTATCAGATGTGTATTTTGCATACATTTTCTCCCAGACTGTAGCTTCTCGTATTCTAGAGAATGTCTTTCGCAGAGCAAAACAGTGCTGGTTTTTAATGCTTTCTTTATCACATATTAAGTTTTTATAGGAATGAAGCTTTATTTTTCAGATATCTATTGGATGTAGTATTTAATTGCTTTGTCCATTCTGTTTTTTCATGACTTAAATATAAAACAGGACTACCCTTTATTACTTTTTAAAACTTTACTAGGGGACATGATACCTATATAAATGGACTTTTTGTAAATGGACTATATTATAAAGTTGTACATTGTCCAAAATAAGATTTTAAGTTCAGTCCTAAGAGGGGTAGGTGGGTTTTACTCTAAATATTAATAGAAAACTGAGGAAGGTTTTTTTTCATGGTTATTGATTAAGCCAGACTTTCTATTTTGAGGCAATTTTTATACTTTCTATGTATTTTTCTATAAAAATTTCATTGAAATTTTGTTAGCCTGGAGTTCTGACTTTAATAGTCATTCTTTTTTTTTTTTTTTTGAGATAGAGTCTCATTATGTCACCCTGGGTAGAATGCTGTGGCGTCACAGCTCACAACAACCTCAAACTCTTGGGCTTAAGTGATTTTCTTGCCTCAGGCTCCCAAGTAGCTGGGACTACAGGCACCCGCCACAACGCCTATTTTTTATTTTTTTTTGTTGTGGTTGTCATTGTTGTTTAGCAGGCTGGGATTGGTTAGAACCCACCAGCCCTGGTATATGTGGCCGGCAGCCTAACCAATGAGCTACGGGTGCTGAAACTAATATTTATTCTTAGCATATTTCATTGTGTTTCTTTAAAATCTGTTTCTATATAGGTAGTTACCATTTCTGTGTCATTTGCCTTATTTATGTTTTCTCCATTTTTTTCTTAATTATATTTTTATAGTTTTGCTCTTTGCCCAGCAGATGAGTGGACCAGAAATTTGGGAGAAAATAAAAAGATACTTTTGTCATTGAAGCAATGTCAGACTGCACTACGAGTCCATTCCAAAGAGATACGACATATTAGAATAGGTAATTGGCAAGATGGAGGCCACTGCAGCCATTCAGGATAGTGTCTAAACAATTCTGGAGCGAGGAGTCATTCCGGGGAGCCTCTTTCCATTTTAAGTAACCTAATGAATGCTTTAAGTCAATGGGATTCCCTACACTCTTTTTGAAAGGGACATCCAGGCATCTATTAATAAATAATTGAAACTTGATATAATCATTTAGAAGAAGAGTATGAATTGTCCCTGATCTTTTTGGCATGTGTGTTGGATGAGAGTCACGTGGGTGGTATGTATAACTCTGTCCATGGTGACAGGCCCTGGCTGTGTCAGAAGTGACCTATCTAGGAGAGAAGGGTCATGGAGAAGGGCAAATCCAGCAAAGAAAATGGCGGCCTTCTGTTAATGTGGCGGGGAGAGCTGGGAGGTGGGGAGACGACTGTGTGAGCTTTTGTCGGGGAATAATTAGCACAGAGTGAGGAGAGAACCAATAGGATTGGAAAGGAAAGGAGAGATGTGGGACACTGATGGCCCTGATGCCCAGCTAAAAACCATATGGTCCTGCTTGGAACTCCCAGGGTCATTTGTTCCACTTTTTAATTCTAGGTTCTATCTGTTGTACAAATAAGGTGAAAAACCTGACAGCATTCAAATAGGCTTTCTGAATGGTGAATCTTGGAGAAATTGCACAGTGGGGAAGAGCAGCAGGAGGACAAGCCTTGCTGTCCATTGCATTCTGGGGAGGCCCATAGACATTCAGCAAAGCCAGATTTCAGGGTTTGGGACAGGACCTCCACTCGAGGATGTGGGGCTTTTATGCTGCACCCCTAGGGGAGCTCCAGCCCCTTCCCTGACCTGAGCAGTGGTCGATGCCTCACAGTTATGGCAGTAGGATGTGGTGGTACCCTACCCTTTCTCCCCCACTTCACCTTCATGGTCATGGGGAGCACAGCTTCTTTCTGGCATGACTTGGGGTCTAGGGTGCAAGCCTGAAGTTACAGCTTTCCAGGGAGCATATCACCCCAGCATTCTATCAGGACAGTTGCCACCAGCTCTGGAGAGGCCAGCTCCTTCCTGGGAGGCCAGCCTGCAGGAATCAGCCAGGCTAACCCTCACCTCTCACCTCTCCTCCCCTCTTAGATCATGGTTCTATGAAGGAAGGGTTGGTGTCTGATTCATCCTCAGGTCCCTTCAAGTTCCTAACACCTATGGCTGGTTTTATAAGTGGTTTAGAAGTAAATGAGAACAAGCCCCAAAAAGGGACTGGATGAGGCTTCTCTCTCCTTTGAACCATTCTTAACCATTTTGGGGTCCTGTACCTCTTTGAACTATCTCCAAAAAAGCATAAGCAAATAAACATGTGCGTGTGCATGCACGCGCGCACGCACACACACACACACACACTATTGTGCACAACCTGAGGCAGACCTGTTAATCAACAGATCCTGGTTAAAAGTCCCTGCCTTAGAGCCCTGGTAGGTTCTCAGTATCATCTCATCCCACACATGAACATACATGCTCACCAGCTCTGAATTTGTGTGTGTTCTAATGAGGAGCGTCCAACTTTTTTCTTTTCTGCTGCACACTGGCAGAATTAGAATTGTCTTGGGGCACACATTAAATACACAAACACCAGTGAAAGCTTATGAGCAAAAACCAAAAAAAGGTCCCTGCGTACTTTTTGTGATATCCAATACCAGAGATAAGAAAACAGTCTTAAAATAATCTGCATGTGGCCTGCAGCTGCGATTGGACACCCTGTGTTGGCTGGGGTACTGATCTGGAACCTGGTTAGACTGACCTAAGGTTTGTGAAAATGATTGCTTTTCACTGCTGCTCCCAGAGGGGCACGTTGTCTAGCTGTGACACTGAGGTCTAGTAGCTTTCTGAACAGCACGGGTTTTACTCAGTGTTACAAGGATGGCCTATACTCGGCCAACCCGTTAAGTGGGAGGGGAAAGGGCCTCTCTTCTTTACACCCCTTCAGCTCTACGGGAACTCTGGAGGTGAAGCTTCCTGAAGCCTGCTGGTTGAGACTAGATTTGCAACCGTAGACGTTTTTGGCCTTCCTACTGCTTTTATCCTCTTACGGTCATCCTACCGTGTGGCCTACGTGGTGGCTGACTTTTCTCCATTAGATCCTCTTTCTTGATTTCCTGAGTCACCCCTTTCAGCCTGTATTCGTCTGACATGTAGAGCCATTTCCTATTTGGTAATGTTTGGGGTTCTCATGGGGTGGAGAGTTCTCCTTCTTTCTGTTTCCATTTAGCAGTGTCCTCTATTCTATAGATTCTGGATGTGACTCAGTCACTGACACCGAGCCTGAGGACGAGAAGGTTGTCCCCTACTCAAAGCAGCAGAGCCTGCCGGCGGGAACTTCACCTGGGAACCTGATGGTGGTGCAGCCGGACCGCATTCGCTGTGGGGTAGGCTCTCCTGGGGCCCTGGAAGATCAAGGTCAGAACGTGGGCTTTTCAGGTCGATACATTTATTGCAGTGAAGGGGTTCTGCAACAAATGCATCCACCTGAAAAGCCCATGTTCTGACATTGCACCTCAGTATAATTGCAGCCTTTCCTTGGGGTTTCCCTTGGCCACCCCTTTACCTGGGCCCTGTATACACCTAGCTCCTTTGGGTCCAAGGGAGAGGAGCCCAGGAATGTATGTGTTGTCAACCTGAGACTTTCATTTTATGGATCAATAATACAGAGCATGTGAGTGGGCGACCAGCAGACAGGAGCATTCCAGACACTTAGGCAGGCCAACTCTGGGGTTACAGGCTGTGTCTATTCCTCTAGCCTACAGCAGGGAGGAGGGAGGTTGAGACATCCTGAGAGCCTGGTTCTCTGTGAGCTGGTCATTGGCATAGCCATGGGAGTGCCTTGAAGCTTGACAGCTGAAACTTACTGGCCAGTATTGTTTGCTAAATGGATCACATAAACGCCTAAGCATCATGTGACTAGCATTTTCAGGGGTGTGGCATATATTAACAGGTGACTCAAACTTGATGGCCCAACTGATGAGCCACTGTTAATTGAATCCTACCATGGTATTGATGGTTTTTCATTATTTTTCCTTTTTTGTTAAAAATGGGTGGCATTTATGATAGATGAAAGCAGCAGACGTTTTCTTTGTGGCTACAAGCTCTTCACTAAGCTGGCCACTGTGGGCTCCTCAAGACAGGGTGCACGAGCCTTGGGAACGGGAAGCACTGGCCTCCCTGCCCTTGTGAGAGGTTTTCTGAGCAGCCCGTGGCCACAAGGCATTGGGCAAGAGCTTCCTACATGGGGGTTCCCAGCTGCTTCTTTGACTCAAAGACATGTTTGGTTTGGAGACTGCACCGTGTTTTAGAAGTTTGGCACACAGATCTGTGTTGCCAGTTTCCTTGGAGTCTGCTCATAGTAGCTGGCTGGGGCTGAGCAACTCTTCCCATGGGACGTGCACCCTGCATTCTGCTGGTCCCCACTCCTCCCTGCTCTTTATACTTTTACTCTTTTGTCCTCCTGGCCAAGAAGCTGGGGACATGTCAGAACGGTCTCTTCATGCTCCTCCCCGTCTTCCCCATGCCCTCTGATTAGGCTGTGGGTGCCTGTGGGTAAAGGGAGTTTAGATGCAAAGCTTGACTCCCTGCACTTCCCTCCCTGATTTTCCAGGTTTTCATTCCTTCTCCCGTCTTGGCTGCCTATTAAGCCAGCATCTCCTTGGTGCTGACTCCAGGTCTCTAGAATCTGGCAGGATTGGGCCAACGGGTCCTGACTGTCAGCAGAGGAGACATGCATCCCCTTTGGCTCCTCACTCCTGGGGACAGGCCTGGGGCTGCAGCAGGAGCAGTGACAACCATAGCACAGGTGTATTCCGACTCAGCAGCCTCCAGGGGCCAGGACCTCCCTCCCTCCCTCACCTGTTGTAAAATCCAAGCTTGCTAACCCCTCCTGTGGTCTTTGTCATGAAGGGCTACTTTGGGGACTTTACAGCAGAATCTTAGGATGAACATTTGGCAGTAGCCATGGCCAGAAATCTCTTCTTTCCCTATGTTTTCTGGAGGGCCTAATTTTTTACCAGTTGAGTCTGAGAGGACGATTCCCCAGTTTAACCATCACGACAAAACGGGATCAATTCCATTTGGCAGACTTGGCATGAGATCTTAAAGCAAGGTTAAAATGAACTATTTAGGTTGCTTGATGCGTTGGAAAAGTTAATCCCCCAAGAAGCTATTTTTTCCAGCCAGGAGCAGAATGAGGAACAGAGCCGAAGGGAGAACCTCTAGCTGCAAGGTGCACGGGAGTTACCTGGCGTTCCAGTGCAGGCTCTGGTTAAATGGGTCCAGGAGGGGCCCGAGATTCTGCATTTCTAACATGCTTCCCGGGGAGGCCAGTGCTGCCGGCCCCTTGGCTTCACTTTGAGTAGAAAGCTTAGTCTGGAACAGTGCTTCTCAAACTGTCTGTGGCAAAGGACTTCTAAAAAAAAGTCCAATTCTGCAATGGACCAATGATTTTATCAAAAAGATTTAAAAAGAAATGTACATATGATGTAAAAAGACATATAAAGTACAAGCCCCAGGTATTATTATTATTAGATTCAACAGACAAAATTAATCTATCAAATTGCTATTAAGTTTTATCAATGTTTACTCTTGGTTTTCCTAATTTGTCCACTGGGATTGATAGCAAACAGCTGATTGCCTAGCACTGGTCTGGGAAGCCCACCCTGTCCAGGAAGACCCTCAGTCTGTAGGGCCAGGGCCGTGGGAGCTGGAAAGACCCTCTTGCCCTGGTACCCGAAGGGGACAAGGAGGGAGTGGGAACAGTGACTGACCTCTCATTCCAGGCAGAAACCACTGTCTACGTTATAGTGAGATGTAAGCTGGATGAGAGGGTGACCACAGAAGCAGAATTTTCTCCTAAAGATTCTCCCTCCTTAAGGATAGAAGCTAAGCTGGAGAATGAATACACCGTTTCCGTGAAGGCCCCCAGTAAGTAGCCCCGTGTTCACATGGTAATGTGCGCCACTGCCTGTTTGTTCTACTGTTACCAGGACCAGCCAACATTGTTTTAAATAGTTTTGCTAATTAGATGTTTTAAAAAGCAATCCATTGTTTTAATTTCCATTTCTTTGATTATTAGTGAGGTTGAATATTTTTCCATGTTCTCTACTTGTTGTATTTCCTCTTTTGTGAATTGAATCTTTGTGGTTTGGTGTATTTTTAATGCTTTCTTTCCCCGTCAAAACCCCTTCCTGTGGTGTAGAATCCTGCCTGGGGAGAGCACGTAGTCATCTATGCAGCTGACCCAATGTGGCAGAAACCGCAGTTTCACCCCCTAGGATCTCTCTTACCTTCAGCCTTTGTATAAAGTGCCTTCAACTTGAATTTCCTTCCTGTTCATTGAGGCTCTTAGCCTATAGTAGTGAGTTAAAAGATGGAAATTAACTGAAAATTAAATCACAGACCCAGTGAGGGTAATTTCTCTGGCTCAGAGCCCTGCAGTGTGCTGTGCACTCAGCTTGGACACCTCCTCTCTCCCTCGTTCCCCCCAGCTCATTGCCAGGGTCTCTCTTCCAGTTCCTAGGTAGTTTCTTTTCCATTCAGATGGAGCATATATATCCACAACCATGTCTCCCTAGACCCTTGCTCTTCCTGGGCATTAGTTAATAATATCTTTTCTTCTGTTCAGAGCTTTCATCAGGGAATGTTTCTCTGAAGATATATTCCGGGGACTTGGTGGTGTGTGAAACTGTCCTCAGCTATTATACTGACATGGAAGAAATTGGGAACTTACTGTCCAATGCTGCAAATCCTGTGGAATTCATGTGTCAGGTAAAGTTTTTGAAAAGGAACACTGAGTTTTCTGGGCATGTCATTTCTAATAATGGTTTATCAGTCTCGGATATGCTGGATAGGAGATAGCTGGATTTAAAATCTGACCATCTTCATCTTTGTATTCAGGCCTTTAAAATTGTGCCCTACAACACAGAGACCCTTGACAAACTGCTCACCGAGTCCCTGAAGAACAACATCCCTGCCAGTGGGCTGCATCTCTTTGGAATCAACCAGCTGGAAGAAGAAGATATGATGACAAGTAAGTCAATGGTCAAACCTCAGGAAACCAACAGCGGCTGACTACTCCTGCTGGTTCTCGTCCGCACCGCGTGTACTTTCTGCTGGCCCCTGCTCTATAGACTATCCTTTGAGAAGGACTCATTCTTCACTGGGTAGCTAGAGATTCCTCTGATTTGCAAATCTGAATGCTTCACCTCCTTCTCAAAACACATGTGGTTCCCACCTGCCTTCTAGATAAAGTCTTAGTCTTCTAGCCTGTTACCAGGCCCTTCCTGGGGGATCCTGCTGCATTTCGCCCTCTTTTCTTTCCTCACCCCCTCTTGGCTTCTATCCTCTGCTGTGCAGAAGGTATGAACTTCTTTCTCTTGCCATTTGATGCGTGGGAAGACAGTTTCTTCCCTGCATGGATCGCTATTCAGATGGCTAACTTCTCTTCACCTCCCTACAGCAGCTTGGATGGTGCTTTCTCTAGAGCAGCAGTTCTCAACCTGTGGGTCGCGACCCCTTTGGGGGGGTCGAATGACCCTTTCACAGGGGTCGCCTAAGACCATCCTACATATCAGATATTTACATTATGATTCATAACAGCAGCAAAATTACAGTTATGAGGTAGCAACGAAAATAATTTTATGGTTGGGGGTCACTGTAACTGAGGAACTATATTAAAGGGTTGTGGCATTAGGAAGGTTGAGAACAACCGCTCTAGGGGGCCTTCTCCAAGCCTACACCAGCTGTGGGCTCCCTCAGCAGTTGGGCACCTCTGTCCTAGGGATCCTCAGGTGTGTAGGTCTTCTTTGCTAGGCTGTCAGCTCAGTGAGGGCAGGAACCCTTCCTGGGTGGTGGCTAATGGTAGACCCTAAACTAATAATCAAAGAAATTGATTGTTCCATGAGGGTGGAGCAGCCTCTTGTATATATGTGACATTCTGGGAGCACGGGGATGATGCCTGATGCTCTGGATATTGTTTTAAATACTTTTGTTAATTAGATGTTTTAAAAAGCAATCCATTGTTAAAATTTCCATCTCTTTGATTATTAGTGAGTTGAATATTTTTCCATGTTCTACTTGTATTTCCTCTTTGGTGAATTTAATCTTTGTGGTATGGTGTATTTATAATGCTTTCTTTCCCCGTCAAAACCCTTCCTGTGGTGTAGAATCCTGCCTGGGGAGAGCATGTAGTCATGACAGCTGCAGGGCAAGAGAACCTATTCAGCTGTTCAGTATTTCTGTGGGCATCATCCTTCCTTCACACAGTGGTTGCTCTGCACAAATGGGACTCTGGTTTCTTTCTGCCTGTGTTCCTTCCTTCCATAGTCTACAAGGACCATAAGGATGAGGGTACCTTGCCTCCTAGGACTTCTCCCAGAAGAAGACTTCCCTTTCTTGTTGCCTCTCCCCATGTTCCTACCTTGCCATGTTATTGTATCACTTCTAGTCGATGTTACCACTCTCTCTTCATAAAGTCGAGGCTCGGGAGAGAGTATTTCATCCTTCCAGAATGTTTGCTCCAGTGGTCATATCCTAGTAAATAGGAAGCTGGGTTTATTATTTAAATATTAAATAATATAATTAACAATAATTAATTAATTAATAATATTAATAATATTTAAATATTAAATAAAACAAAACATATATATGTGTATACTCACGTGGGTCACCGTGAAAGTTTCGAGATAGACTGTGTTATGGTCCATTATTTCACTTCCAAGAAACACAGTCAACAGTGTCCTTTCTGATTCACCCATGGAAGTTTTAACTTGCTTAAGCTCATCATTGTTGCTGGGAGGGCTTCATTGTTTCTGTCTGTGCAGATTTTATGTTTCTTGATTTCTGCATATCTCAAAACTTTTGTAATAACTCATGTATAGGTAAACATTAAATTTATGTATACATGTATATGTAAACATTAAATGATATGTAAATTTATGTATTATATATAAAGATTAAATTATATATAAATATGTATACATTTATATATATACATTAAATTTATATATAAATATTATAGATATATAAATATTGGTCTTCAAAATCAACTTTTATGAACAAAGGAGTTGTAGAGTTGTAGAGCTGTTCCCCAACTCTACAACACAAACATGTACATTTTTGAGTTTAACTTGCTGTCTTCAGATATCGGCAGGTGGCGGGGCTGTGGGGGTCCTATGGCTCTTAGGAGTACTTTGCTTCCCACCAGTTAGACAATTAAACTGATGTTCTGGGGCTCATGTCCATTAAAACCAGCATCCGAAATCTCTCTTAAACGAGGACCTCATGGAATACTATTTAATTAGTCCTCCCAGGTCTTTTTGAGATAATCCGAAAATATTTTCTGTTTCAAAACCAAAGGCTGCAGAAAGGCTAAGTAATATACCCAAGATTATTTGTATGCTTAATATACAATTGAGACTAAGAGCTAAGAGGATATACTTCTGGTTTTTTTTTTCCAATCAGCACAAAACAATTGTTTTAAAGTGCTCTGAACTCTGCAGAGAAGCTTAAAACATGATTCCTGTTGTGCTTTGTAGTTGCTGGCTAAGCCTTTAAAACACCAGCACATTTTGAATTACTGTTTTTCCTCAGGATTTTCCAATCCTTTTGGGGAAAGACGGTAGGATTTTAATTGTTAGATTTGCTAATTAATTAAGATATCACTTTCTCTGTCATCCGAGGACATGATCTTCAGTGATGCCGTGAAGGAAGCTGTCAGATGTTAGGTCAGTCAACCAATAAGTAATGCTTGAGTGCTTACTGGATGCCACACTAGGCACGGCAGCCTCATTTCTGTGGACAAGTGTGTCCTGTGCTTTGTTTTTACATGGCAGTTAAGTTTTCCTGGACAATTTTCAGATCAGAGGGATGAGGAGCTGCCCACCTTGTTGCATTTTGCCGCGAAGTACGGACTGAAGAACCTCACTGCCTTGTTACTCACCTGCCCAGGAGCTCTCCAGGCATACAGTGTGGCCAACAAGCACGGCCACTACCCCAACACCATCGCCGAGAAGCATGGCTTCAGGGACCTGCGGCAGTTCATCGACGAGTATGTGGTAAGGTCGAGGCGGGCCATCCTAGGGTCGGGCTGCACTGCGTGCTTCTCTGCCTTCTACGGAGACGCGCCACGTTTTCTCTCTAGTGTGTCCTCGCGTGCCTCTTGTGGCAGTGCATGGTCTGTGTGGGTTTGAGAGATGAGCCCCGGAGTCACATGGGGGCTTCAGGTTCCTGTACCAACACTCATTAGTCATGTGACTTTGGGCAAGTCACATATCCTCTCTCAGTTTCCTATTATGCAGGAGGAAGATAATAATAGTTTTCTCATAGAGCTGTTTTGAGAATAAAAGGAAATAAAGCATTTAAAGCACCAAAGCCCACCCTCAAGGAATTTACGGAGACATTTATAGACTGAATCTGCTGAAGGCTGGTGCTAATGCCTCTTCCACCTCCCCACCCCCCTTTACGGCACCTTGGTGGGATGTTCCTCACCTGCAGGAGACCCAGGGGGACTGTGTTAGCACTGGCTCCTTCCTTAGCACAGACCACAGGAGAGCTCTGCACTTGAGGAGCATGGGGAGGCCAACGATGAGGCCTACATCTTGCTGGCCGTCTCTTTTCCTAACCCCCTGTTTGGCTCTGATCTTGACAGAGGCAGATAGATACACCCAGTTTGTCTGCTCATCTGGCCTTGGACGCCCAGCTGCTCCTTAACCACTGACTTCTGGGTCTTTTTCTGAGTCTGCTCTCACCTCATGTCTACTTCTTATTACACGCCCTGGTATTGCCCTGGCTTTCTGGGGGGCAGCTGCTCTTCCTGACTCCACCCCTTTCTGGTTTTCTTCCTTCACAGACTCCCAGAGGGCACCTGAGAACAGCTCAGCCTCTCAGGTGGAGCTGTGACCTCCAAAGGAGCAATAAACGCAATAGAGTCTTGTTCTTGACCTCCAGACAGAAGTGAGCCTAATACCACCCCCAAAACTTAACTTTCTGCTCCATACTGAGGAGTCTACTAGGCAGTCACTCACAGATGCACAAGAGGAGACTTCTCAATGTTCTGAGAATGTTCAAAAATATTTAAAAGAATAGTAAATAATTTAAAAGAATAATAAATAAACTATTTAAAAGAATAAATAGTCCTTGTCCTGAGCATCACTGGCATAAATGAGACTAAAAGGTGCTCACAGTCTTGAAGTATTTACTCAGCTTTCCTTAGAAGTCACAAATATACACAATGTAGCATTTCATTTCCATGCCCATAGCCTTTATTAAGGACATACTGTGTTCATAGTAGTAACTAATATCTATTGAATTATCTGACTTGAAAATGCATTATCTCAATTAAATCTTACCATAGTCATTTGAAGTTGACATTATTGTGATCCCCATTTTACAAATGAGGAAAAGGGTTTAGATAGCCAAAGCCATTATGTGTTGGGCCACAAACTGGAAAGGACAGAGACAGGATTTGATCCTAGTTTGAAAGCCAGGCTTGTTATGCTGGTGTATCTAACACGAATGTTTAAAGATGCACTTTCAGTTTGCCCTGAAGTTACCTTTGTTCATATCATTTTTGCTCTCTGACTATAGTCACTTTCAGTCGATGCATCTTCATCACTGCTAAAAGATTGTCCCTACTTGTTTCTTGTGGCCTCTGAGAACTGTCCATTTCATTTCTCCACCACATCAAAGTCAAAGGCCAGACCTTGGGTCTCTAACGCTTTGCAGCTGTCACCTGGTCTACTTGGGTCCCACCAGGAAACTAACAGAGTGCCAATAAAAGGTTAGCTCTCTTGGGGTGTTGATGATGAAAATGAGGAGTTTTGTGGGTTAATGCTGAAATAAGGATTGTGAAACACAGAAGTTTCTTACCAGGTTTCAGAGAAGTCAGCTCTCTGGCTTCACATCCACCTGGGGGTAGGATGCCCGAGGGGCACCTTGCTGACATCAGGCACTTCATCTAAGGCCGCCTCTCCTCTTGGACATGTAAGACATAAAACTGACAGAGGAGTCCCTGGAAACTCAGGCACCTAGAAGAAGCCTGCAGAAGGAACGGGGCCTAGTTTATCAAGTCAGTGAGGGACCTCTGATTACATACATTGCAGAGGCACCCTAGCTGCAGCCCTCTTGAGCCCATTGGAACTTCTGTGTGGCTGGTCAGTAAGGGTTGCACACTCTTGTGTCATTGTTCCCTTTTGAGGACCCACTAGGATGTGGTAGAAAGATTAAAAATCAAGAATAGGAAAGTTTGAGTAAGGCACTAGATTTTTCTGAGCTTTATTTTTGTCATCTGTAAACTAGGGAGTCTTATATTGTCCTCAAGCAGTAGTGGAAAGGATGACAAAAGAACGTATTGGCTTACTAGGCATTGTACCTGACTTGTCATGGGTGCTCATGGGAAAGTAAGTTTTAATTTGTGTTCTCTGGCCATTGGACATTTAATGAGTATCTCTTGAGTGTGTCACTCATGCTCAGTGTTGGGGGGAGATACGAAGATTAAAACCAAAACACAACAAAGAAACAAAGGTAGGAAAGATAGCCTCAAGGAGCTTTCAGTTAGGAGGGCAAATCCAGATATACTCAAACTATTTCAATTCTGACTCATGGGAACCTTCACTTTGCCCACTTGGGAGACCAAACTCCACCTAGAAAGCCAAAGCCAGGCTGTCTCGGTGAGCCAGTGGGTTTCGTCTCCTCTTCCAGGAAACTGTGGACATGCTCAAGAGTCACATTAAAGAGGAACTGATGCAAGGGGAGGAGGCTGACGCCGTGTATGAGTCCATGGCCCACCTTTCCACAGACCTGCTCATGAAGTGCTCCCTCAACCCTGGCTGTGATGAGGATCTGTATGAGTCCATGGCTGCCTTTGCCCCAGCGGCCACCGAAGACCTCTGTAAGTGTGCCACAGCTCAGTTCTGCTTTTTTCATCCTGGTCTTTGAGGGAGAAGTCCCTGCTTACCCCCGCCCCACCCCAGAGACATGAAGATCCTGTTTTATACAAAGTCAGATCCGTAGTCATGTGCTATCATAAGCAGAATCCTTCTCCAAATTTCCTCTGCTGTGACCGTGGGGAGCGTTTAGGCAAGGGTCTGGGAGTTAGAACTGTTGAAGGTAGGACCTTCTGATCTGAGAAGCTAAATCCGCAGCTCTCAGCCCTGCCGGTCTCGATGGGACCTTTTTATAACAAACTTCTTGTAATACGTCTTTTTCTACCCTGACATGGGATTTATGTAACTGCTTCTGTATACAATCCTCAGACATCAATGGTACTGCCCTAATTGAAATACAAAAGAGAAATAAAATACAAAAGAGACACCTACATTCGGAATCATATAATCACCTGTACCTGGCCACCATATTGTGGTCTCAAATATTAAGTGATTGCACATCTATGCTGTCTTGGGGACTCAAATGTTGGCATCAGTGCCTGAACTTTTCTAAAAGGTAATACCTCTTCACAATATCCTCTCCATTTTTATAGTAATTGAATTCCTTGAAAATGTATTGTATGCAAAGATAAGGTATGCTTATAGATGAAACAATTTGGGTTCCAAGCTCAGGAAATCAATAAGCTGGTTCTTTGAGCAAGGGATAACCTGATTTTATTGAATTAATATATAGTACATCATACTCCAGGACATTGTTTTTCTTGAAAATTGTTTAATAAAGTTTGCACATTTTTGGTTATCTTGTTTTTCCAATTATAGAAGGAATATGTTTTTATGAAAACTTGAAACAAATGAGGAATGTATAACTGAATAGATAAAAGTCTGTGTGACTGCCCACCAATATGGCATTAGTAATAGTTCTGTAGGTATATTTGTCTATGTTTTACTGGCTATATGTATACTAGCATATAGCATATAGGTATACTAGCTGTATGTACGTCTAGTGGAATATTTGAGAGTCACGAGGAATATGAAACCCTTCTTCATTGTGCAGGGCTGTCCCACACATAGTAGGATGTCTAGCATTATCCTCCCTCCTCCTCCTACTGACCCTCCCTTGTAGATCTTCAGAACACCCCCTAGAGGGCAGTGCCACTACCCTGGAGAACCCTGATGTCAGTAATGCTGGATTTCAATGCACATGCTTGTGTTATAGCAGGAGAACCACGTAGCAGGCCCTCTGACAGGCTATTCTTGTGTTACTGTCATGTGCTGTCAAATGCTGAGCACTGGCGACACTGCCCAAGACGTAGCACTTCTTCCCTCTGGATTTAATTAATAGATTCAAGAAAGAGAAGACGGGGTGGCGCCTGTGGCTCAAAGGAGCAGGGTGCCAGCCCCATATGCCACAGGTGGCGGGTTCAAGCCCAACCCTGGCCAAAAACTGCAAAAAAAAAAAAAAAAAAAAAGAAAGAGAAGACAAATATCTACCAACATATCAGCTTTATGGATGGAGGGCTTTCTGAAATGGGCTAGATTGAGTACTACCAACTGTTAGCCTGAAAAGAAGACGGTGGGGCCCTGGGCCCACAGGAGATAGGCCTGACGTCCCTATCCATGAATTCATGTTAAAGCAGACACCAAGAAGGTGTCTGCTCCTGCTTGGAGCAGGAGACTCAGGCTGGTCAGGAGGCGAGAGGCCATCCCTGATGCCAGCAGGCCTTTGACACTGACCCCAGCACCTGCAAGATGTGGTTGTCAGGTGTTTGCCAGTCAGATTGGGGATTGGCTGAGGGAAAGAGTGGTAAAAGCTCCCTTCCTGTACCTAACTGCACAGACCAGACGTGCTGGTGGGAGCTCTTCCCGCATGGGCCGTGCCTCAGCATGGATGCAAGGAGAGAAAGTGTCATCCCCACCCTTTATCTCATTCAGTAAGAGGGCGACATAGTGAGACTCTGTCTCAAAAAAAAAAAGCAATCCTATGAGGATGCTTTTATCACCTGCACTGTACAAGGGGAACTGAGGCACAAAAAGCCTCAGTTAAACAGCTTCCCAAAGTGTCATGGTCAATAAATGATAGGGTCCAGATTGGATTCCAGGCTTCTCAGCCTTTAGAACTATATTCTTTACCCTATGCTGGAAACTTTCATCCCACACCACAAATGTTAATCCTGGTTTCTTTTAAAAAAAACCATCTAGCCTCTAGAAGCCATGCTTCTCCTTTTTGTGACTCAAGACATCCAATAACAAGACAGCCTCTGGAGACCCCTGCCCTTGCTCATCTTCCATCCATCCATATGCCCAGCAGCCAATGCTGAAGCACCTACTGTGTTTCAGCTACTTGCCTCTCCTGGGTGTTGGAGATGCAGGGACAGGGGTGAGACTCAGGCCTTTCCATTGTGGACCAGGAACTCATTCACATAAGAAACGTGGAGGACCACTGATGCCTACTTGAGAACCCATCAACATTTCTGTCCCATGCCTTTGTTATGCGGGTGCTAGACTGTTAAGACTCTCCCACTTTACTGGCAGGTTAGCGTTGACACAGAGCCTCAGCACCTGTTATGCCCTGGGTGCACCAGCACATGAAATCAACCCCCCACAGTATTGGGAATCTGCAGGGAGAGCTAAGGGCTCTTCTGTTACTGCCGGACCTGCCTGGGAACAGTGAGCCTCACTAGTGCTTCTCAGAACAGCAGCGTGCTGTGGAGCTAGCCCAGTCTGCAGCTTGCCCTGGAGCTGGAAGAAGGATATCAGGAGGGAGTCACGTGGTAGACTTTGGCTGCTCTGGGGATTTTTTTATTTGTCAGATCAAATTTTTCATTTGTGAGATCATATAAACTCTGAAATTTCTAACTCTAGATATGGTTTGGTGTGTGTTTCTGCCTCTGTGGCTGTTGGGTTTAGGCCTGTTGGTTTGAGAAAGATCCCTCACCTCCGGCTCAGAAGCAGCAGCGACTTGGATCTGGAGAGGAAGATTCATTTTACTAACTGTGACTCTCTAGGTGAGAAGGCAGCTTAGTCAAAGAAGTAGGACAGAGGACAGACTGATAATCAGAGATGCATATTTGCAGTACTGCTCAGCACAGTAATAATTTGAAACATTTGGCAGTCCTTTGAAATCAACAGATAGCCTTTCATCTGTTATCTCATCCCATCATTCTTGGGTTTGATGGTTAGAATTATTTCCATTTTACAGAAACTTTAGCAACTTACTTAAGCCCCATCAAGGGAGAACTAGATCAGGAATCTGGGTCTTCAGATTAGAGGAGACAAATCTGTCTGCTGCCTCACTGGAATCTAGGGCTATCCCTTCTAGGGTCTGCATTTAAGCCAGTCCTGGGGCAGACACTTATCCATACAGCACATGGTAACACTAGGTGCTGAAAATAAACATGTTAAGCAAATTAGGCTGTGATCATCCTTTACTTGCTCACAGGACAAACATTATAGAGTGCCAGGCTTTAGGCCAGTTCCCTATCAGTGATTTGGAGCTCACCTTGTCATTGTTGGGACAAACCTGTCTGACTTGAGTTTGGGAAAAGGATGGCAATGGGGTCGCCTTCCAAGGGAATCCAGAACAACCATGAAGTTGGAAAGTTGTAGAGGAATCTCCCATTGTTGAATGAATACCATTCTTGTATTTCTAGACTCTGAGATTTTATGATTCTGCTCCAATCTCTCCTTCCCCTGAACCTGTGTGTGTGTACACACACACGCACCCCTCTCACACTTACTGTCTTTAGTTTAGATATGCTGCCACCAGGTGGTAACTATGCATCTTTGTTTTCGGACCTTCAACTTCGCTCCCAATTCTCTTGAGAATTTTTCTCTCCCTCCCCGCCCCCCCACCCCAGATGGAGTCTCACTCTGTCGCCACTAGAGTGGCACAGTGTCACAGCTCACAGCAACCTCAAACTCTTGGACTCAAGAGATCTTCTTGACTTATCCTCCTGAGTAGCTGGAACTACAGGCACCTGCCACAATGCCTGGCTAGTTTTTCTATTTTTAGTAGATATGGGGGGGGAGTGTCTCACTTTTGTTCAGGCTGTTTTTTTTTTTTTTTTGAGACAGAGCCTCAAGCTGTCACCCTGGGTAGAGTACCATGGCGTCACAGCTCACAGTAACCTCCAACTCCTGGGCTTAGGTGATTCTCTTGCCTCAGCCTCCCAAGTAGCTGGGACTACAGGCACCTGCCACAGTGCCCAGCTATTTTTTGGTTGTAATTGTCATTGTTGTTTGGCAGGCCCAGGCTGGATTCGAACCCTCCAACTCCTGTGTATGTGGTTGCCGCCTTAGCTGCTTGAGCTACAGGTGCAGAGCCTCAGGCTGGTCTTGAACTCTTGAACTCAGGTGATACACCAGCCTTGGCCTCTCAGAGTGCTAGGATTATAGGAGTGAGCCACCACACCCAGCTTCTCTTGAGAATTTTTTGATCGAGACCCCACAGATTTAAACCATCAACATCCACACTTTATTATATAAGAGGTAAATGTCTTTAATAAGGGCAAGCTTATGCAAACACTCAATGAAACCTGAAGCAGACCTCTTTTGGGGTGTGTTCACTATCACTTCGTCTTTTTCTTACCTAGGTCTTTTGCCCCTGTCCTTGCCCTCAAAGAATGATATGTGGTCCCTTGACCTAGGGAGTTAATTTCACATTGATAGTTTCACCCAGGGACTCGTTGCTTCCCTGAGAGTCTGGGTAGTAAGGCCGCATGAGCCAGTTCTGGGAGGCCCATGTCCAGTCTGTTTCCAAGGTAATCTTCTGGGTGGATTGTAGCTCGGCTTCAATATCTCAGAGGCTCATTTTTCTTCCATATGGAGAAAGGAAGAAAAGGAGAAAGGTGTAATATCTTGCTAGCAGAACCTGCAAACTGTCATGAGTCTCTGTGATCAGTCCCAGAAGGCTGTTTTGTTTCATGTTACCCCTATGTTGAGCTTTTGTTTTCTACCCCATCCTTCCCTCATGGTTCTATGGCTGAGTTTTCAAACGCTAACTTTCTGGCTAACTTTCTGGCTTTCCTTGACAACCTCCTTAGTAACTGGCATCTTTGTAACAAATCATCTCCAGCAGTGATTGTTTTCTTTACCTGAGCTCTCTTATAGCCAACCATACTCAGATCTGGTGGCACAGCCTGCCCTGTGGGTCTGAGACCAGCCGAAGAACAACCTGTAAGCAAAACTACTGAGTTATTGGTTTGCTTCTGGGACATGCTGCCTCCCATATCTGTACTCTTTCTTCTCAGGAACCTCTCTTCCTGCAGCTGCTGAGGCTCTGTCATCCTCTCTTTGTCCCTTTTGGGAAGTTTCTGGCTAGTAGATGTCTCAGGGGCAGTGGCACAGAGTGGAAGGCATGAGGTCTTACCAGCAAGGACAGAAGTCCCTGGGAGTCAGAGAGCTGAGCTCAGTGCACTTCTTGACTTTCTAATGGTTTTTGCACCTGTAGAAATACAAGATTGGTTTGGAGACATAGGCCCTTAGTGAAAGCATAGTGGATTGAATGTTTTAAAGTTAATAAGGTAAAGTCAACACCACCAGCAGCCACCTCGTTCCTCGCTGGACCTACATAGATTGTGGATCAAACTTTTCTTGGCACACTGCGCACACATCCACCCGGACTCTAGTTATTTACATATTTCTCTGGTTTACCCACTTCTAGCCTTGACAGGAAGCACATCTTACAACAGTGTGTCATCCACAGTGTCCAACATGGTGCTGTACACAACAGGTGCTCAACGATTTCATGAATTCGAGCTATCAGGAAATAAGACATAATCCTAGACTTTGTGGTGTGGGTAGTTTGTCAACCTTCCAACGCAAAGCCCTCAATTTCCTCACAGGTGCAGTGAGACATCTATTAAGTGTCCCCAAGTGTGGGACATTCCAGGGTGGCAGCAGCTCCTTCAGTCACTACAAGCTGCCTTTTCTTTCCCGTCCTATACCTTTGTGCTGTTTCTTCTGCCTAAATTGCCCTTTCCTTTTCTCAGCTTGGGAAATACCCGGATTTCTTCACAAAGCCCAAATGCCTTTAAATCCATGCATTCATTTCTTCATGAGTTTGCTCGTTTACTCATTCATTCATTCAACAAATATTTGTTGAACCCCTCACGTGTCTAAGTCATACTGTAGCAGTGATGAGGAATCGGTGGACAAGATGGCATGATCCCTGCTTTCTAGAGCTTCATTCTAGTGAGAGTGCTGGATATTAAACAAAAACATCCCATGACTAAATACATAATCACAAACTGACAGTGCCATCGAGGAAAAGGATGCTTCTTTTTGAGAATGCAGGTGGGAGCTGAGTGCAGGTGGGTCACTCTGCATGACTCACCATCCCCCACCACAAACACACTCCACAGACTAATTCCTGCATGGCAGAGTCTTTGTGTTTGTCAGGTGTACTGTATTGAGGAACTTCTTGTCTGCATAAGAAAATCACAAAACTTACTTGTTGCTTCTCCTGACCTTTTTATTCTTTTTTTTTTTTTTTTCAGTTTGTGGCCGGGGCTGGGTTTGAACCCACCACCTCCGTATATGAGGCTAGCACCCTACTCCTTTGAGCCACAGGTGCCACCCTGACCTTTTTATTCTTAGCCCCATTTTCATTGCCCATGCCAGCCATCACTCATTAGCCCCTCTAATTTCAGACTGCTATTCTTTTCTGTCTGGGTGTGTCTTAGTCCACTTTCTGTTGCTCTAACAGAACACCATAGATTGGATAGCTTATAAAGAAAGGAGATTTATTTCGATCACATTTCCTGAGGCTGGAAAGTCTAAGAGCAGGGTGCCACCATTTGGTGAGGGCCTTCTTACTAAGTCACAACATGACAGAAGGGACTCCCATGGTGAGAGAGCAAGAACAAGAGATGCAGAGAGAACTCACTTTTATAACAGACCCACTCTTGTGGGAAATGTTACTCCATTATGAGACCAGAGGGATTAATTTTCCAACACATGAACTTTTGGGGTGCACATTCAAATCATAGCATTCCACTCCTGGCCTCCAAAATTCATGTCCTTCTCACATGCAAAATACATTAATTCCATCCCCAAAGTCCCCAAAGTCTTACTTACTTTCAGCATCTACTCAAAAGTCCAAAGTGCATAGTCCAGAGGCCTCGTGGAACCAGGGAAACCAGTGGTGTAACTCTCAGTCTGAGGCTGAAAGCAGCTGGTCTAAGTCCTGGATTCAAAGGGTAGAAAGCCTAGAGCTCTGACATCCAGGGCTGGAGAATAAGAGTATATCTCAGCTCCTGGAGACAGAGACCAATTCACCTGTTTTCTGTTTTAGTTCTATCAAGGTCCTCAGCTGATTGGACGGTGCCTGTTCACGTTGAGGGTGGGTCATTCCCACTTAGCCACTTTTGGAAGCACCTTCACTTTAGAGCAGTGGTTCTCAACCTTCCTAATGCTGCCACCCTTTAATACTGTTCCTCATGTTGTGGCGAACCAATTTTATGGTTGGGAACCACCACAACATAAAAACTATATTAAAGGGTCACGGCTTTAGGAAGGTTGAGAACCACTGCTCTTGATATGCCTAATCTAGTCACGATAACACGTGAGACTGGTCATCACAATGTGTCTGTCTGTCTGTCTTTCTCCTTCCCATCACTTCACCATTAGGGAAAAGTTGGACTTTTTTATTGACATGGTCAGTCAAACCATTCCATTCTACCTAGTTGCAAACTCAGCCAGCCCGGTTTTGGGTTATCTTCAAATGTTTTACTATATTGCTCCTTGCTCTAAGACTCTTTACTTGGCCACAAAAGATTCTTGCTGGAAAAAAATTCTTTTGACTTACTTTCAGGGTTTGAAAGCCTCTCTAGATGAATCGTCTTTCACTAGCTGACATTTTACTATATTATATACTCAGACTTGGTTTCCTATTAAATTAACTACATATGATGGGGGTGGAGTTTCCACTGCAGCTAAGCAGTCTAGATTCACGTCCCATGAGGAGTATTGTATGAGAGTCTTTGAGAATTCACTTTGCTCTCAATTCATCCCTTAATTAAATGCCTGCCTGGGTGTTCTCGTATCTGCTTGAGCATCTTGCATTCCAGAAATGGGTTCTTTCTGATTGACTCCTTAAATGAAGTGCGGAGTGACTCAGTAGCTGGCACTTCCACAAGGAGAAGTCCCAGAGTCTCTCTGTTATTGTTGTCATTGCTGTTTTTGTCTGCTGAAATGAAAGGACTTTGCACTTTCTTTTTGACCAGTAGGGTTTGGCACATTTCAGTTTATTTTTAACTAGCAAATAATGAAGGTTAAGTGCTTGGAATCTGAAGTACAAACCTTGAGCATCCAGGAATGCAAGGATTTGTTGTTTATAAATGCCCTTTGTCTGGAAACAGACTTCTTTCATCAGCTTTCTGTGTATTTCCATTACTTGCGCTACTCACTGTGTGTCTGAATTGTGTGTACACATAGAGTTTGTGAGGGTCTTATCACTCATTAACTCCAAACAAGGTACATTTAAAAAAATTATTAGTAATAAAAGTAATATCTGCTACTGATACCGGAATTTCAGGCTCTTGGTCTCGGCGATTCGAAGAAGGAATCAACGGACCACAATAGTGGTGGTAAGTTAGGATTTATTTATAGGAAAGAATTATAAGTAGAGGAAGAACTAAACCTCCAGGCAAGAGGACCCAGGAGGGGAGCAAA
>CAUYRH010081957.1:0-12639 GCA_963574655.1 Perodicticus potto
TTTTTTGAAGTCAGAGCCTCAAGCTGTCACCCTGGATACAGCGCTGTGGCATCACAGCTCACAGCAACCTCCAATTCCTGGGCTCAAGTGAGTCTCCTGCCTCCGCCTCCCAAGTAGCTGGGACTACAGGTGCCCGCCACAACGCCCGGCCATTTTTTTTTTTTGGTTGCAGCCGTCATTGTTGTTTGACGGGCCCGGACTGGATTCGAACCCGCCAGCTCAGGCGTACGTGGCTGGCGCCTTAGCCCGTTGAGCCACAAGCGCTGAGCCTATATCGGATTCTTTATTTGAATCTTTTGAGATGATTAAATTATTTTACCCTGGTGCTCATGATGTGGTGAGTTACTTTATTTTCCAGTATTATACCAATTCATAGTGCTGGAATAAACTTGACTCTATCATGATATTTTATTTCTTTCTGTATTTATTTATTTATTTTTGAGGCAGTCTTACTGTTTCACCCTCGGTAGAATTCCATGGCATCATAGCTCACAGCAACCTCAAACTCTTGGGCTTAAGCAATTCTCTTGCCTCAGCCTCCCAAGGCGCCTGCCCCACGCCTGGGTTTTTTTTTTTTTTTTTTGGGTTGTAGTTGTCACTGTTGTTTGGCAGGCCAGCGCTGGATTCAAACCTGCCAGCTCTAGTATGTGGCTGGTACCCTAGTCGCCGAGCTATAGGCGCCAACCTCATATATTATTTATTTTTATATTTCTGGATTGGTCTGATTTTTGTTTTTGTTTTGGAGACAGAGTTTCACTTTGTCACCCTTGGTAAAGTGCTGTGGCATCATAGCTTATAGCAATCTCAAACTCTTGAACTCAAGCAGTTCTCTTGCCTTAGCCTCCCAAGTAGCTGGTATATTACAGGTGCCTGCCACAGGCCCGGCTAGTTTTAGAGACAGAGTCTCACTTTTGCTCAGGCTAGTCTCACACCTGTGAGCTCAGGCAGTCTACCTGCCTCGGCCTCCCAGAGTGCTAGGATTGCAGGCGTGAGCCACTGTGGTCTGCCTTTTTTTTTTTTTTTGTAGAGACAGAGTCTCACTTTGTCGCCCTCGGTAGAGTGCCATGGCAACACACAGCTCACAGCAACCTCCAACTCCTGGGCTTAGGGGATTCTCTTGCCTCAGCCTCCCAAGTTGCTGGGATTACAGGTGCCTGCCACAATGCCCAGCTATTTTTCTGTCTGCCTCGGCCGGGTTTGAACCTGCCACCTTCGGTATATGGGGCCAGCGCCCTACTCTATGAGCCACAGGCGCCACCCAAGTCTGCTTTTTATGTACCTAGGTGAGGTGGACACATCCCTTTCTCCCGTTAGCCTTATCAGGATGTATCAAAGTTCTTAGCTTTGTGCATTGGAGATCATCTCTTGACTTCCTCACAAAAGCATTTGGACCTGCCTGGCCTTTTTCTTATGTTTTTTTTTAATCTGTTTTTGTTAAGATTAGAGAGGGTTGGCTCGGTGCCTGTGGCTCAGCGGGCTAAGGCGCAAGCCACATACACCTGAGCTGGCGGGTTCGAATCCAGCCCGAGCCCGCCAAACAACAATGATGGCTGCAACCAAAAAAAAAAAAATGGCCAGGCGTTGTGGCGGGCGCCTGCAGTTCCAGCTACTTGGGAGATGGAGGCAAGAGACTCTCTTGAGCCCAGGAATTGGAGGTTGCTGTGAGCTGTGATGCCAAGGCACTCTATCCAGGGTGACAGCTTGAGGCTCTGTCTAAAAAAAAAAAAGATTAGAGAGGGTTGGTTATTTGAACTTTCCATTTCTATCTGAGGTTGGGTATCTGTTTTCAAGTTTTCTTTTTTTTTTGAGAGAGAGAGAGAGACAGAGTCTCACCTTGTTGCCCTCGGTAGAGTACTGTGGCGTCACAGCTCACAGCAACCTCCAGCTCTTGGGCTTAGGTGATTCTCTTGCCTCAACCTCCTGAGTAGCTGAGACTACAGGCGCCCACCACAACGCCCAGCTATTTTTTTGTTGCAGTTTGGCCGAGGCCGGGTTCGAACCCGCCACCCTTGGTATCTGGCATCCTACCCCCTGAGCCACAGTTACCACCCTGTTTTCAATGATACTTCTCTTAATAAAATTTTTTTGAGACAGAGCCTCAAGCCGTCACCCTGGAGAGAGTGCCGTGGCATCACAGCTCACAGCAACCTCCAATTCCTGGGCTCAAGCGAGTCTACTGCCTCTGCCTCCCAATAGCTGGGACTACAGGCACCTGCCACAACGCCCGGCCATTTTTTGGTTGCAGCCGTCATTATTGTTTGGCGGGCCCAGGCCGGATTCGAACCCGCCAGCTCAGGTGTACGTGTCTGGCGTCTTAGCCTGTTGAGCCACAGGCGCTGAGCCTCTTAATAAAATTTTTATAGGGCTGAGCATGGTGGCTTATGTCTGTAATCCTAGCACTCTGAAAAGGCCAAGGGAGGTGGATTGCTTGAGCTTAGAAGTTGGACACCAGCTTGAGCAAGAGCAAGAGCCCAAATCTCTACTAAAATAGAAAAACTAGCCAGGAGTTGTGGCAGGAGCCTTGTTCCCAGCTACTGGGGAAGCTGAGGTAAGAGAATCACTGGAGCCCAGGAGTTTGAGGTTGTGAACTATGATGCCATGGCAATCTGGTGCAGAGACTTTGTCTCATAAAGATAATGATAAAATAAAATAACATTTTTATAATTTTCATAGTCTCTCATAGCTGTAGTTTTAGACCGCCTTTTAATTCTTAATGTTATCTAGTTAATTGTATCTTTTCTCTCTTTATTTTTTCATTGATCATGTTTGCCAGGGATCTAACTGGTCTTTATAAAGATCTGGCTGTAGGTTTTGTTTATCTTTTCTAGTATATGTCTTTTACTTCATTAATTTCCTTCATGTCCTTCTAGGTTTTTTTAGGTTTATTCTGTTTTCCTAGTTTCAGGAGTGGATGACTCGCTTATTAACTCAAACTTTCCCTCCTTACTACTTCTCTGGCTTCATCCCCTGAGTTTGGGTGTGTGACTGCTTATTGCACAGTTCTCAATATTTTCACGTTTCTTCTTTGTTCCACAGGTTATTTAGAAGCAAATTTTTTTTTTTTGAGACAGAGCCTCAAGCTCACACCCTGGATAGAGTGCTGGGGCATCACAGCTCACAGCAACCCTAACTCCTGGGCTTGAGCGGCTCTCCTGCCTCTGCCTCCCAAGTAGCTGGGACTACAGGCGCTCGCTACAACGCCCAGCCATTTTTTGGTTGTAGCCGTCATTGTTGTTTGGTGGGTCTGGGTTGGATTCAAACCCATCAGCTCAGGTGTACGTGCCTGGTGCCTTAGCCCGTTGAGCCTAGAAGCAGATTTTAAAATTGAGTTGTGGTCAGAGAATGTCATCATTTTATTCTTTACTATTGAGTTTGGGGTTCAGGTTTTTGTTTTGTTTTGTTTTGTTTTCTTAGTGCCCAGCCAGTTTTTTAAACATATGGATCTATGGTTGGGGGGAAAGTATCGATACAGTGAGTTTATTAATTATATTGTTCGAATCTTCAGTACTTTTTTTGACACAAGGTCTCATTTCATTGCCCAGGCTGGTCACAAGTCACCCTCCTGGGGTTATAGGTGTCCACCACCATTCCCGGCCGAGTCTTCTCTACATTTCTAGTCTCCATAGCCTGTTTTACCAAGGGCCAGTGTTCTCACTTATTTATTTGCTTTTTATTCTTACTTTTCTGACCTAGTCCTGTAAAAGTCTCTCCCTTTAGTCTTGAATGTATCAGCTTCTCCTAGCAACCTTCAGGTTTCACTTTATATGTTTTTTTGTTTTTTTTTTTTTTTTGCAGTTTTTGGCTGGGGCTGGGTTTGAACCTGCCACCTCCAGCATATGGGGCCAGCATCCTACTCCTTTGAGCCACAGGCGCTGCCCTACTTTGTATGTTTTTAAGCTGTGTTATTAGATACATATAATCAGAGTCTGTTGAACTTTTTATTCTTCACTTTCTTTATCTTTGATGCTCTGAGGGTTTGCCTAAGTGTGTTGATTTAAATTATCTTGCTAGCAGCCGGGCCCCCTGGCTCATGCCTGTAGTCCCCACACTCTGGGAGGCTGAGGCAGGAGGATTGCTTGAGCTCAGTTTCAGACCAGCCTGGGCAAGAGCAAGACCCCATCTGTACTAAAAATGGAAAAATTAGCTTGCCATTGTGGTGGCACCTGTAGTCCCATTTACTTGGGAGACTGAGGTAGGATTGCTTTAACTCAAGAATGTAAGGTTGCTATGAGCTATGATGCTCTGGCACTCTACCCATGGCGACAGAGTGTGATTCTGTCAAAAAATAAATAAATAAATAAATTATGCTGCTAGCCACTCGTTCTGTCTGGGTTGGGGTGGGAGTGGTCAGTGTTGTATTTTAAGTTCTAAAATTTCCTCAGCTATTTTTTCCAATATTTCTTCTGTTTTTTATATTTTGTTTTTGTAGCTCTCCAGTTAGATGTATGTCGGAATGTCTCATCCACTGGTCCATGGTTCTTAAAACCCTCTTTCATTTGTTTCATCTCTTGATATTTTATACCACTTTTATATCCCAGGTCTAATTGTTTTATGCTTTTTAGTCTCAGTCTTATAGTTGTGTTGTCTGAAGTTCTTGAGTCTATTCCTATTTCAGTCTTTTTTTTTTTTTTTTTTTGAGATTGAGTCTCACTCTGTCACCCAGGGTAGAGTGCTGTGGTATCGCAGCTCACAGCAACCTCAAACTCTTGGGTACAAGCGGTCCTCTTGACTTAGCCTCCCCAGTAGCTGAGACTACACGCATGAGCCACTGTGTCTAGCTATTTCAGTCATTTTGAACTTTAGATTTTTAACCTCTCTTTAGTATGGGTAGATTAATGGGTAATCTTGTTAGCCTGGTATGAGGTTTATATTTTCTTCCTTTTTTTTTTTTTTTTGAGACAGAGCCTCAAGCTGTCACCCTGGGTAGAGTGCCGTGGCATCACAGCTCACAGCAACCTCCAATTCCTGGGCTCAAGCGAGTCTCCTGCTCCCGCCTACCAAGTAGCTGGGACTGCAGATGCCCACCACAACACCCAGCCATTTTTTGGTTGCAGCCGTCATTGTTGTTTTGGTGGGCCCAGGCTGGATTTGAACCCGCCAGCTCAGGTGTACGTGGCTGGCGCCTTAGCCCGTTGAGCCACAGGTGCCGAGCCTGAGGTTTATATTTTCTTAAATGGGATTGCTTTTTGTTGTTGTTTTCCCAGCTTTAGCTCTGGGTTCTTGGACAAATGGGAATGTAGAAATTTGAGCCCATACCTTTGTAGGGTACTAGTCCCTTATCTCTAGAGCTTAAGAGACGCTCTCACCTCCTACCTCGCAGCTAAAGCCATTCAGAAAGAGACCCTGTAGTCTCTCAAGTCTCTCTGTCCTAGTGGACAATTCTTCTCTGGGTTTTGTTTTGGTTTTTTGGGTGTGTGTGTGGTGGGAAATACCTATGTTCGATTGAGGGTATAGCCCTGTGGGGATCATGACTTTCTGGATGTCTGTTCTGTCCTTTTGCCTTGAGCAGTGCTGAGCCCTCACAAACAAAACCGTAAAAAACACACATCCTAGTTGCTGGTTGGGTTAGTTCCATGGAAAGACTACTTACAAATCTAGCAATACCACAGAAGTGGATTCTGAAGAGTCCCCTGGTGCTTAAAGAAGCTCTTCCAAGTCCAAGCAGGTCCCACCTGCCAGTTGTCATCCTAGTGATTTAGAGCACTGATGTGATGACATCATCCTTGGCTCTTTCTCTGCCTTCCATGATTTTTCTCCCCAGGGCTTATCTGGAAGGCTGGGCACCTCTACCCTCTTAGCCTGTACCCTTACCTGCCTGCTCACCATCCCACTGGCCCATCCAGGACATCACACCCCTATCATTCTAGTCTTCCCTTAATCTCTCCGTATTGGTGAGGGTGGATCTTCCTAGTCACTCAGGCCAAGAGCCTCTGTGCCAGTCTTAACTCCGATCACACCCCTCATGCAGTTAATATGGAACTTCTTGGTGCTACCTTCCAAGCATAGACCAAATCTGGCCACTTATTTTGTCCACTACTGCCAATGTAATGGAAAGCATTGTCATCTTTAGACTGAGCATCCATGGTAACCCCCCTTGCTCCTCCTGTTTCCACTTCATACCACTAGGAAAATACAAAGTGGCATGCCTTCTGCCACCTCCCATCTCCTGAGCAGTACCCAGGTCCTGGTGCAGGCGGCGCTGGCCTGGTCCCGCCTGGATGTGCCCTGTGTGGTTTGGTCCTGTCCCCAGGTATCTGCCGCTGGCTTGGTGCACCAGGCGGACACAGGATTCTGCCTAGGCCACTTGATCAGGGGCTCATACTGATAGCTACAGATTCCTCCACCAGACTCTTAACCCTTAGAAGAAACAGTGACAGTGATCACTTGTTAAACACAAGGGTACAGAAATTAGGTCCTTCCGCAGCGGGCAGGGATCCTGTCTCCTGGGTGGGACGCGGCTACACAGCTGGGCACACCTGCAGCTATGCGGAGGTGGGTCCTGGAAATAAAGATTCTACATTGCTAAGGGGGATTAAATTGATAGCTGAGAATATTTTATAGAAGCCAGGGGCCATAAGCAGCAGAAACACCCAAGGGAATGAGGATCCAGTTTCTAGACTTCTGGGGGCATGAGGCATCCCCTTCTGGGAGCGCGTTGCCAAAGCGGGCCTGTGTCCGGCTGCTGGACACTGCATGCAGCTGGAGCCAGCCATTTACAGTGTGTTGGTCCTTCGAGGTTTTTTTCTGGTTTGAGTTTTTTCTGGGGGAGGGGAAGCATTATTGATGACATCTTCTGGAACGGCTGTCCTTCCTGCTCCCTTTTCAGTCTTGGTCGCTTGCATCTTGGCGCTCCTGCGTGCACTGCTCGGCTTGCCCAAGGTGATGGATTCCCCAGCCGCTTCTGGACGTCCCTGCCCGCCGGAAAAGATTCAGAAGTGTATGGAGTTGGGCAGGACCCCCGGAGCTGCTCGGCCGGGCGGGCGGCGCGGGCGGGGCGGGGCGGGGCGGGCGGCCTGACGTGTCCCGGCGGGATTGGAGCCGCCGCCCTATATAGCCGCGGCCGCCCGGGAGCCGGCCTCAGCGTTCGGCTTCTCCCGCGCGGCGGGCAGCGGCGGCCGGACAGGCGGACGCGGGTGGACTGGGGCGGACGGGCCACGAGTGAGCAGCTGGGTGCGCACGCGCAGGGGGGTGGGGAGGGTCGGCGCGAGGGGCGGGCGGGACTCAGGGCTGCCAGCGTGGAGTGCCGGGCGGGGGCACCAGGGTTGCCCTGGCCCCCGGCTGGTAGCTCCTGGCCCCCGCCGTCACGGTGGCGCCCGGCCGTGGGGAGCCGGCTACGTGTCTGCACTGCGCATGAGCCCGGGTGCTGGCGCCGAGAAGTGGAGAAACTTTCCCAAGTCCAGTGGCCGGGCCGCCCCCTGAGTCCAGGGGCGCCCGGAGGGTCTCCCTTCTCCGAGTCGCGCTCGGCGTCCCCGCCTGGACCTCCCCTAGCCGGGTCTGTGCGTGCGCCGTGGGGGAGGGGCGGCCGACCTGGGCCCGGGGCGGTACGTGGGCGGACCCTGCCTCCTGCCCCCTGCCCCCAGCTCAGACGGTGGCCCCGACCCCCTCCGAACCGAGGGGCGCGCGGCCAGCTGGGGTGCCGGGCTCGGGGTCTGTGCGGCTGGGCGGGGGTGCCACGCAGCACCTCCACCTGCTGCGCCGCGGGGCGGGCGGGCGGGGCGGGCTCCTGGGCTCCGCGCAGCCTGGACGGGCCCCAGCGTCCGCGGCTGAAAAAGACATTACGGAAAAGTACCGACTCCGGAGGGAAGGCCGGCGCCGTGGGCCGCGGGCCCTTTAAGCCCGTCCCCGCCCGCAGCGCCGGGCCGTGGGAGGGCCGTGCTGAGGTGGCATCTGCAAGTCCCTCCCTGCGGCCGCGACTCCGGAGCTGGCCAGACGCTCGCGCTCCTGGGGCCTCGCTCAGGTCTAGATTTTGTCGTCTTTGAATACTTCGGGATTTTAATTTTCTATTCTGAAGTTGAGCTTGTGTTCATGAGCAAACTGAAAAAGAAACTTCCGCGCAGGATTTTCTAAGGGTAAAAGTAAGTGATCTTTATCTGGGGGGGAGAAATGGGTTTCATCTGGGAGTTCTTGGACTCGAGCTGGGCTGGAGCGTCCTGATGGACTTTCTGCGGCTTGCAAAGCTCCGCACCAGGGAACCCGCTGAGATCCGCTGGCCTGGCAGCGCGGCGCTCTTCCTGCTCTGTCTGTCCGTCCGTCCGTCGGTCCACCCCAGGTCACCACGCAGGCGCAAGTCTGGGCTTTCCCCGTGTTCCTTTAGTCCTGGTTCTGTTTGCTGCAGTTATACTCTGAGATTTCAGGAGTTCGCTGTGCACGTTTACACTCTTCGAGACAAAATTTAAAATCCACGTTCAGAATAGCTCGAGGTTTGCATTGGGTGGACCTGAATGCCAGCAGGGGAGGTGGTTGAGAGCAGCCACAATGTTGAAGGGACATGGGGCCTCCGTGGCAGCGAGGGAGAGGGGACTATACCTACCTGGAGGTATCTTGTACTCTGCGACCAGAGGGCAAAGGAAGTTGTAGATTTATTATAACTTGAGGCAGAATGTTTACAGCCATGTAGATGTGGATCTGGGCTCTCACAAAAAGCGGTGGACTTTCCTGTCCCTGGTGGATTTAAACACTGGGGTAGGGTAACATCTGGGGCCTCTTTCAGTCTTGACTTGAGCAGTATTATTATCAGAGCTGGATCCTGAGAAACCACATGTGTAGCCTCTGTCCTTTGATAACTGGGCCTGCTCAAGGTCTCCTGAGAACTCAGGATGGCGAGCGGAGGGGCTGTTGAAGGAGCTGGAGGAGCAGAATTAACCCCCCTGGGTGCCTCCTGTGAAGGCACCTCTGGGACCACAGCGACAGCTTCACAGGTGCTGCCTTGTTAAACTGCAGGCAGTGCTCAGCTAGGCTGGGTGGCACTGGACTAGGGGCACAGAAGGAGAAAGGAGACTAGGTATCCTTTATGCAGGAAAGGCTAGTCCAGGCAAATCTTGCCCTGGAGTCTCAGGTGGGAATTAGATCTGCCTTTACACATGGGTCATCTGGTACATGTTTTAAGTGGGTTCTTTAAAAACAGGGTATGAACCATATACCAAGGGTGGCGGTTCAAACCCAGCCTCGGCCGAACTGCAAAACAGAAAAATAGCTGGGCATTGTGGCGGGCGCCTGTAGTCCCAGCTACCTGGGAGGCTAAGGCAAAAGAATTGCCTAAGCCCAGGAGCCTGTGAGCTGTGGGACACCACGGCAGTCTACCGAGGGCGATAAAGTAAGACTCTGTCTCTAGGGAAAAAAAAAAAGGAGTATTAAACCTTTTAGAAGAAAAACGGAGTTGGTTTGATGATACGAGAGCCCTATAGGTTAACTATGTGCCCTGTGTGTGATCCCTTTGCTTCAAGCTCTAACAAACTGCCATTTGAAATCTGGAGGCCAGGGGCCTGGTGTATCCCGTCAGACCAGTCTGGAGTTGTCTGGAGGTCCGCTGGCTGCTTGAGGCCTGCGCACACCTGGGAACATGGAGGCCATGCTCCACAGTCCCCTCGGACATAGGCATAGGGTCACTTATGTGGAGATCCCTTTCAGTGCAAAAGCTAGTTGGAATTGACTTCTGAAAGGGCATCTCAGGAGACATCTCTCCCAGGAACCCCACTCAATGCACAGTGAGGACTGGCATGTCACAGCTCTGTGCTACAGAGTCAGTGGGAGCTGACGTGGGTAGTGACTGTGTTTTACATGCTTGTAGTGTGGCTGTCACTGGACGCTGAAGGCTCTCCCAGTCCTGGAAAGTTGAGGGACTGGCTATGTGGTCAGTGGCAGGGCAGAGATGAGGACATGGGTGTGGTTAAGCTCACGTGGATGAATGTGGCTTGATGAGGGTGTGCATATCTGAGCCTAAGAAGTGACACTAGAGCTGGGGACCACCTCAGGTGGGAGACTCAACCAGGCTAGAGGGCTGGCAGCCCGGAGTGGGAAGGCAAGAGATGCCTGTAGGGGTACCTCAGCCTATAGCACCCCACCTTGCTCTCAGACTGGCCAGATACTTTTAATCTGAAGGAGCATTTGCCAACTTATGAATGTGCTACTGTGACACTTTAACAGAGACCTTTAATCTTCAGAACTTTTAGATTTTTAGAAGTTTTTCACAATGCTTTTTTTTTTTTCTGAGACAGTCTTACTCCTTCACCCATTCAGGCATGCTGTGGCATCATCTTTAGCTCACTGCAACCTCAAACTCCTGAGCCCACATGATCCTCCTGCCTCAGCCTCCCAAGTAGCTGGACTATATAGGTGCCCAGTACCACGCCTGGCTAATTTTTCTATTTTTCCTAGAGATAGGGTCTCACTCTTGCTCAGGCTGGTCTCAAACTCCTGAGCGCAAATGATCCTCCCACCTTGGCTTCCCAGAGTGCTAGGATTACAAGCATTAGCCACTGCACCCAGCCTGAGGATGCTCTTAAACAGATGGTATTTTGGATTAGTTTATCCCAGTTCCCCCCCTTCAGTCTTGGGGTACATCTGTGTGTCCAGGGCCCCAGAGTAGCTCTGGTCTCTGGCTTGGAGCAGATTTCCTATGTGACTCAGCCCTGTATTTAGAGTTTTTTAAAGCTCTTGATCAGGTTTACGATCCTGATGTGTACCACTTGTCGATGTTTTCTGCTGGGAAGATGAGACCTCGTAATTTGATGCACCCCCACTACCACAAGCTAGCCTCTCAGTTCCTGACCCCAGTGTTTTGTGAGCGAGGTTGTTGTGTGTGACTCTCCAAATGAGCCGGGTGCTCAGAGGCTACTGTTGATTCTCCCTGTGTCAGACACAGGCTTCACTTCACAGCCCACCTTCCACACTTTGGGAACACCCAGAGTCAGGTCTTTTGCCTGGCAGCTTCACCTATCCAGGAGTCTCCCAAGGCAAATGAGTCACACCCACTTACTCCATGGGGTAGTTCTTGGTCCTCCCCAGCCAGCCTTTGAAGGTTCCTTCCAATCCTACAATTTTATGACCTGGTTTCTAAGTCCCTGTGGATTGCAAGATAACAGCAGGAAAAACAAGGCAGATGCAAAATACACAGAGTGGCTCCCAGTTACCCTGGAAGGCCAGGAACCCCCAGGGCATGTTGTGTGCAGCTGTGGGTTGGAGTCCAGTACCACTCTCATCTCTGGCTTGGCAAGAGAACACCATCAGTTTTATGAGGATTTTACTTCAAAATGGTTAAATTTACAAGTTTCAGGACTCAACGGATCACTCCCTCGGTCTCTGAAAAAGTTGTCCTCTGAAAGTTGTAGCTGGTTCCAGTTATTGTCATGTTTTAAGAGCAGGACTCCCCTTCAAAAAACTTTCCTAAATATTAGTATTGTTTAGGAGGTAAAAAGATCTGGATTGTAAAATACAGATAAGTAACTTCTCTCTGCTTTCTCCTTTTGCCTCTTCCTGTGTCACACCAGTAAAAGCTGGCAGGCTGACAGGCGGCCTCAGGACGGACCTTCTGGCTACTGACCGTTTTGCTGGTAAGTTTGCCTGCCCTGTCCCTGAGCCATGTGGGGTTCGGGAGGGCAGGGAAGTGTGTTTTCCTGGTCCAAGTACTCGCTCTATTGCAGTCTCAGGTGTCGGGTGGCTCTCAAGAGGCATCTCCATAACTTCGCCTCAGCATGACAGTTTGCAGACCTCTGCCCTTCAGATGTGCCGTCCCTCTGCCATCTGTTTTAGTCTTGTTTTCTTAAATATGAATTATGTTTATTCCGGATTATGTGAATTTGGGTCTTGCTTCTCTTTAGGAATGCAGAACTTATTTTCTTGAACTTGGGGAGAAGCCTCATTGTGTTATAAAAATTATATTAAAAAACCACTCTATTAAATGACTTGACCTTCTTACACTTTGCCAAGATGTATGACACTTAATGCATAGTTGTGTGAGGGAAATGGTAGTTTGGGGCTCCCCTGGAGAGAGGGAGAGGACCCTGATGGTCTGCCTTGGAGTGCTTAGTGCCCCCACTCCCCAGGGAAGGAAGGAGGGAACTGTGGCTGTCAGCAGCTCCCCTGCATCTGTGTCACCTCATCCTCAACAAGGAACTCTGTGGCCTGGGGCTGGCTTCCCCCTGCTATGACCCCTGCCCTGTGCCAGGGGTATTTAGCACAATTGGGCCTGTTAGACTGTTATAGGCTGCTGCCATCTGGTCAGGTGGGAGCAGGGGGTGGTTGGGTTTGGGGCCCTATTGTAGCAGCAGTCATGATGTCTTTGGTAAGCATCAAGGGGCATGTGGTAAAAAAGTGAACAAAAAACAGAGATAAATGGCTGGTAGGAGGGCTGTTCTGGTGTCCATGTGAGCCTGGGTGCTGGGCCTGGCAGGTGGCACATTCCAGTGGTTCCCCCTGCCCTGGGTGGGGTGGGGCAGGGTGGTATGGATGGCCTCTTTCGTCCCCCCACTTAATTATAGACAGCTTTTTTTTTTTTTTTTCCGAGACAGAGCCTCAAGCTATCACCCTGGATAGAGTGCTGTGACATCACAGCTCACAGCAACCTCCAATTCCTGGGCTCAAGCGAGGCTCCTGCCTCCGCCTCCCAAGTAGCTGGGACTACAGGCGCCCGCCACAACGCCC
>CAUYRH010081958.1:0-85117 GCA_963574655.1 Perodicticus potto
GAAAGTTCTTTTGTTTTAGGAGATTAAAAGTCGATGACCACTGTCTTCTAGCTTGAAAGTTTTGATCAGAGAGATCTGCAGTTATTCTAATATTCTTCCCCTTGTAGGTAATGGATTTCTTACATCTGGCTGCTTTCAGAATTTACTCCTTCATATTAACTTTCGTGAACTTAATTGTGATGTGGCTGGAGGATGTCTTATTTGGGTTGGGTCATGCTGGGGTTCTGAAACTGTCTGCTATCTGAATTTCAGAATCTCTTGGCATGTCTGGAAAGTTCTATTTCATAATCTCATAAAGAAGAGACTCTGTGCCTTGTGACGCCACTTCATCATTTTCAGGTATCCCTATAAGGCGAATATTGGTTTTCTTCGAGTTATCCCAGAGCTGTCTGAGAGAATGGTCTGTTTTTGCCTTCCATTTCTCTACCTCTTTGGAAGTTTGGGAGCATTCCAAAGCTTTTTCTTCCATGTCAGAAATTCTTTCTTCTGCTTGCTCCATTCTGTTACTGAGGGATTCTACTGTATTTCTCAGATATTTGAGGGCTACAACTTCTTGTCTCAATGTGTTAAAATCTTTGGTCATTTTGTCTTTGAATTCTTTTAGTTCTTGAGACATCTTTTGGGTCATCTTTTGGATTACTGCTTGAAATTCTAATTCCATCTTTTCCTCCATTGCACGGATCTTATTTGCTATCCAGACTCTGAATTCAACTTCTGACATCTCAGCCATTTGTTTATGCAAAGGATCTTGTGCTATATCTACCTTGTCATTCCTCGGGGGAGTTGATCTACTCTAATTATTCATATTGCCAGAGTTTTTCTGTTGATTCCACCTCATGATTATTTTTCACTGTTGCCTATGACTATCCTCAGAGTTGGGGAGGTGTCTCTCCCAGATCAGACCCTGGCAGGATCACTCTGTTTTTACTGGATCTTTGCAGGGAGTGACCCTGTGTAGCTTCTCTGGGACTGCTCCACCCAGGGAGTTCTGACTGCAGGAGCATCTCTGGAGTGTGGCACACCCAGATCAAGCAGCAGGGCATGGGATGGGGCACCTGGTGGCCTTTGCAAAGGGACCCCATGCCTCCAGCAGTCTCTGGCTAGGAGTAGGCCTCTGGAGGGAGGGCATGGGTTGAGCAGCCTCCTAGGTTTCTGGCCAGACGGGCAGGGCTGGTGCAGAGGCAGAGAGGGTAGGGGAGGAGGTGGGTTGTGTGGCTCCCAGAGTTCCTGACCCGGGCAGGCAGGCGGAGGCCTGGCAGTTTCCTGGAGGAACCCCTGGCTGGTGTGGGTGGCAGGCAAAGGCCTGGCATGGGGGTCCCAGTGGGGTCCCTGGCCACACCAGGCCAGGCAGCAAGCCAAGGTTGGGCAGAGTCCCTGGCTGCTGCAAGCAGAGGGCCAAGTCCTTGAGGCCATGAATCAGAGCAACACGGGGATCCCAGAGGGTGGCAGACTGAGGCCGGGCAGGGCACAGATGGCCCTGGGAGGGAGTCCCAGTGGACTTCCTGGCTGCTGTTGGCAGTGGGTCAAGGCCCAGCAGGGTGCCAATTGGGGTCACACAGGGGTCCTGGTGATGTGGAGTTCCTGGCCGCTGTGGGCGGCAGGCCTGGGGCATGTATCAGAGCCAGGCATGGGTCCTGGCTGGTGGCAGGCCGAGGCAGGGCAGGCACAGATCGCCCTGGGAGGGAGTCCCAGTGGACTTCCTGGCTGCTGCTTGCAGAGGGTCAAGGCCCGGTTGGGTGTTAATCAGGGCTACGTGGGGGTCCCAATGGAGTTGAGTTCCTGGCCACTGTGGGGGGTGGGCCTGGGGCACGGATGGGCAGGGGTCTCTGTGGGTGGTGGGCTGAGGCCTGGCAGGGCACAGATCAACACCACGGGAGAGTCCCTGCGGACTTCCTGGCCACTGCTGGAGGTGGACTAAGGCCCAGCGGGGTGCAAATCAGGGGGTGTGGAAGTCCCGGTAGAGTTCCTGGCTGCTGCAGGTGGCAGGCTGAGGCCCAGTGGGGCACAGATCGGAGCCATGTGGGGGTCCCAGCAGTGTCCTTGGCCTGTGGGCTGACTGGGGCTCAGTGGGGCCCCAAGTCTCTTACCTGGTGGGCTTCCTGATCCAGCAGATAGGGAAAGTGGGCGCTGCTCAATTCCTCCTCCCTCAGTTTCAGCAGAGGTCAGGCTTCTGGCACATCAGGTAAGGGGGGAAAGTGTCCTGGAAGTTCAGAATGGCGGAAAACTTAAGTTCAGTTTTTCTGCCTGAAGCTTGGTTTCTGAACCTCGCAGCTTGCCTCAGAGGTGACCTGCGGCTTTCACTTCTCTCTCTCTCTGCTGGGTTCTCAGTCTTAGCTCAATTGGGCGGTTTCTGAAGGTTATCTTTCCTTTTGGACAGGAGCCTCTGTCAGAAGCTGCTTCCAGTTGGCCATCTTGCCCCTCCCCCCTGTGGACTAATCTTACTGGAGTTAAATGATATCTCAAAGTTGTTTTGATTTGCATTTCTCTGATGATTAGGGCATTGTTGACTATTTTCCCTGAATATAGAAATCTGGACAGCTTGGGTATTTTTTTTTCCCTACAATTCAGTAACAATTTTTTCATACTGTTTCAGCCTTTGTGTTTTATTATGAAAGGTAAGTCTTAAATTGGGTTGCTGACTCCCTGGAAGCAATATGTTGTCTTTCACTTACTGATTTCAGTATCTGGTGTTTGTCATTGGCCTTCAACAATTTTACTCAGTGCGTCTCAGTGTAGGTGTCTTTGCTGCTTATTTGCTTATTCCTTGTTTGGTGTCCTGTGTCTGTAAATTTCAGATATTTTCCACTATTGTTTCTATGAATATGCCTTTTTCTTTCCCATTTATCTTCTTTTCTCTTCTGATGCTTCCACTATATCTATATTTGACTATCTAATATTGTCTATCAGATTCCTGAGGTGCTATTTATTTTTGTTTGTTTTTCTTCTTGTTTTTCACCTTGAATAAATTTTTCTCTCTTTAAGTTCACATACTTTCTTCCTTGTCATATCCTGTATGCCCATGCCCCGTTGAGCGTTCTGTGGACGGTACTGAGCTGCATGGTAAAAATAGATTAAGAAACTCAATTTTTTAATATTCCTTCTTCCAAGTAAGCTTCCCTGGACCAAATTCTGTCTGTTCATTTAAAGCATTCCATACCTTCAAGATAGCAATACTTATCAGAGTTCAAAAAGAATTTTTTTCTTTCTTGTTAGAGCTGCTATGATTCTGTTCTACATGGGCATAGTTAAGGTGTGAGTCAGTGATGTGGGTAGACAGAACTTGGAAATTTTGTTTCCAGTTCTTTCCTTTCTGGGATTTCCTCAGTGTTTTCAAAATTCACAGTGTCCAGGCTGCATATTTCTTGTACTCCAGTCAGAATATAAAAGTCTGTACACAATAACGAAGAAAATGCCATGAAAGCTGTCAACCAGTTCAATTAAAATATTTTGAATTGTATATAAAACCAGCACATTGTACCCCATGATTGCATTTATGTACACAACCATGATTTAATAAAAAAAATAAAAAAGAAATAAAAAGAAATATTTGGGGATTATCCACATTCATTCCCTGAAGGGCTACTTGAACTTGAACTTATCCTCTCAAATAATGAGAATATTTGTATAGCATCTCTTCCCCCTCCTCCATGTAAGCGTGAATTGTCTGCCAGAATATATGTGCTTCTGTTCACTCTCTAGTACTTTAAGTAGGTCCCTACTGTCCAGGTTTCGTGCCAACTGTCAGGTATTTCCTTCAGTAGAGTCCAAGTCCAGCAGACTCAGCAGACTCAGATGTAAAAAAATGTCTGCTTACTAATCACTCTGAATTTTTTCTTTGTTATTTATTTCTCCATTTTTTCATCCCCTATTTCTGGACTTATGAGATACTAGTCTCTCTTCACTCGATTTTCTATAGCTTACCTTTTTTCCCCAAATTTCTTTTGTTAGGTTTTTGTACTATATTCTGAGTATTTTCTTGATTTTTCTGTTCAATCTTTTGATATAATTTTTAATTTTTATATATATATATATTTTTTTGTAGAGACAGAGTCTCACTTTATTGCCCTTGGTAGAGTGCCGTGGTATTTAAAAAATGATTATTCTTTCATTGTTTTTTCTTTTATAGCATCACATTTTTATTTATGAATCATATATCTTCTTAGTTATCCTTGATCAATCTATTAATAGGTTAGCATATTTAAAACTTTCCTTTATTTTTCCAAATTATCTTGTTTAGTTTTGGTCAATTTTTCTATTGATGTTGGTGATTCTCTTTCTTGCTGTAGGATATCTTTCTTGATTTTTTTATTTATCTTTTAAATTGAAGTGGCAAAAGTGCTGATTGGGATATTTGTAAACCTGGGTAACTTTTGGCTGGTAGTTGCCTTTATTTAGAGGGCAGGTGGGGAGTCAGTGGTAAATATGTCTTCAGCTCATACTACTTTTTGCTGTTCAATAGCTTCAGAAAGAGTCTTTTAATTTTCTGTATAAGAATAAATACTGCTTTTATTTATAGTGTATATGTTGAGACAGATAGGTGGGTGAGGATTGTTATAAGGAGAGTCAATTGTTCTGAAACAGACCTTTAATGTCTTGCTTCCATCTGTATTTCTCATTCTTTTTCATTTGATTTTTCTGTTTATTTCAATACTGAAGTTTCCCCAGGATTCCTTTTATATTATCTTGTGACATAGCCCTCTCTATCCTGTCATTCCTTCTATTTCATTCATACTTTATCTTTCAGATTTTTGTTGCGATATATTTCATATTCACATTTCCCATTCTGTTTGATTTTTTGTATTTATATGTATATAATTTTTAATTACTTAAAGTATTAGTTTTAAGGGTTTTTTTTAGTTCTTTCTTTTTATAGACTTTTTATTAAAGCAATTTCGGGTTCACAACAAAATCAAGTGGAAAGTACAAAGAATTTTTCCCTGTCCCAACACATACATATCCTCCCCCACTGACACCCCCACCTTGCACAGTGGTCACTTTGCCATTTGTTACAATTGACGAACCTCCATCAACAAATGATTACATCCAAAGCTCAAAGTTTACATTAGAGTTCACTCTTGGTATTACACATTCTATGGGTTTGGACCAATTTATAATGACATGTATTCACTACTGTAGTATTGAACAGAATAGTTCCACTTCCTTAACAATTCTCTAGCATGTTGCCCCAACCCTTCTCCTAACCAGTGGCAACATGTGATCTTTTTATTATCTCTATAGTTTTACCTCTTCTAGACTGTCACATATCATTCAGTATATAGTCTTTTCAGATTGACTTCTCTCACTTGTTAATATGCATTTAAGTTTGCTCTGTGTCTTTTCATGGCTTGAAAGCTCTTTTGTCCATGTGTGTGCTAAGTAAGTTTCCATTATCTGACTACACCACAGCTTATTTATGCACCTACTGAAGCACATCTTGGTTGCTACTCAATTTGCCAACTATGAATAAAGCTGCTATGAACACCAGTGTGCAGGTTTTTGAATAGACGTAATTTTTAACTCCTTTGGGTAAATATCAAGGCCTACAAATGCTGGATCATGTGTTAAGAGTATGTTTAGTTTGGCAAGAAACCACCAAATTGCTTTGTACTATTTTCTAGTCCCCTGGCAATGAATAAGAGCTCCTGTTGTGCCTCATATTTGCCAACATTTGGTGTTACTAATATTCTGAATTTGCCCATCATAATAGGTGTGTAGTGTTCTTTGTTTTTTAATTTATGAGAGCAAGGGGAGGCAAATGGCATTATCATTTGGTCGTTTGAAACTTTACCATTTTGAAAAGTCTAGCAATGTTTAATTATTTTTTTAATACTTTCTTCACCAATGAATAAAGCTTCAAAAATATAACAATTTTTATCAAAAAGGTTTAGATGTGTTCTAATAAAAGACTTATATGTTTATTGTAATAAATGACTATTCAAATTTGAATAGTATTTATTTACTTACAAAACTTACATATATTTTTAAATACCAAAAATTAATAATGACAATATAATCACTCAAAATGTTACCTTCCAACATTCAATAATACATATATAAATCAAATGGCATCCTAGAGCACACATGCTTTTAAAACCTACTTTAACATAGAAATAAATGTGAGAGGCTACTTAAATTTAGTCAGTGTGCAGTGTAAATTAGAGAGGGAAAAGGAATATCTAACATGATGAGTTTATTTACAGATTCAGCAGAATAAATCTTATTGCCTTGTAAAGAGGTATATCAGAAAGTGACATGGGAGAGAGAGCATGCTGGTATTTGTGGGACAATTTGTCTATAATTTATCTCTCTAGAGTGTTTTCCTCCTCTCTTTCTCTCCCTAGTACATATCTTTGTATACAAGCACAAAAAATGAACATACTTTCAAATAGATGAGACTAAAAGTCTCTAAGAAAATCCATAGGAAGTTGCTAAACTCCTTCTTGGATAAAGAAAACATCTAATTTTGAAATTCTATACAGAGAAAACTTTTGAATTTATAAATTATTACAGAAGTCTGAATTTTACCTTAAGGAAAATCTTTAGTTGCAGATCTTTAATCATAGTGAATGCCTAATCAATTGGCAAAGTAACCAAAAGTACTCTATCTCAATTTTGTAAAGTTCATGATATTATTGATCTTGGTGTTGTTACTAGAATAAAATAATGTCTAAAATTATGCTCTTTATAAAATAGGCATTAAATTGTTATTTTAGTTTGCTAGGGTCAGAGCTGGTTCTAAAGCAAGGAGTTGCATCTGTATAGGCTCATATGAGATACAATTAAAGCATTTTTGCTCTGCTCTTTAATTGTGTACATGTGTATGTTTTATTTCTTTAATTAGATCAGAGATATCTTAATTCAGGGGTGTCCAACCTTTTGGCTTCTCTGGTCTACATTAGAAGAAGAGCTGTCTTTAGTCACACTTAAATACACAAACACTAATGAAAGCTGAAGAGGAAAAAAGGGAAAAGGTCTGGACCTTATTTTCATGATATCCACCATCACAGATAAGTAAAAATTAGTCACTTAATTATCCTAATTATGCAGTAGCCCATTGAGAGAATCTTAAAATTATCTAGCAGGTCCTAAGTTTGAGATCACTAATATAGAAAATGTGTATATCTTAAGTAATAAAACATCTTAGGTTTTTGAATATTTTTAAATTATAAAAGTATGAGAAAAGTGGGCAACATAGAACTAGTGAGATATTTAACATTGTATTTGAGAAACCAATGCATCAGTATCTGGTTGGATGGAAGTAGCTGCAATTCTCAGTGAGTTCTCAAGGAGCTCATCAGGTACTTTGGTTTTATGTTATTCTTAATGTTCTTCATTCTTGAAAATAGTTGCTTGAAATGTAGATGCTGCCAAACAGTGATGACACAAATAAGGTGTGATTGTGAAGCAAGGGATATTTGTCTCTGGGAGGATAGGACCTATACAGCTCTAGTAAAATGATATGATCAAATTTCTCTTTAAGTTGAATGTCAGATTGCAGCTCTATGCATTCCATTTGAAACATTTATATCAAGAACATGGAGTTGCAAATGCACCCAAATATTATTTTCCTGGAAATCTTGAAATATGTTTTCAAATTCTTCTACCAAATTGGGCCAGGAGCAGTGACTCATGCTTAAAATTGTAGCACTTTGGGAGGCTGCAGAGGGTGGATTGCTTAAGCTTAGGAGACCAAGACTAACCTGAGCAAGAGTGAGACCCTATATTTGTTAAAAATAGAAAAAAAAAACAAAAACAAAAAACTAGTCAGTCCTCTTGGCACATGCCTGGAGAGGCAGAGGCAAGAAGAACATTCGGGCCCAAGAATTTGAGTTTGTTGCAAGCTATGACACCATGGCACTCTACTCAGGATACTCAACTGAGACTCTGTCTAAAAAAAAAAAAAATTGTATCAAATTGAAAAATAAGGCTGCATGTTTTCATTGTTCACAGGACTGTTTAGCTAATGAGTCAAAATGCATAAAATTGCCTTAATTTGAGTTTGCCATAATTTCAAATTTCATTTGGAACACTATTACTGTCATCATTGTATTGAATTGGTTTTCACCTTGAAGATGCATGCTTAACTCATTGAAATGAGTGAACAAATCCACAAAAAATACTAAATCTGTAAGTCAGTTTTCATTGTCAAATTTTGATGCAAATTTTGTAAATGATTTGATAACATTTCATAAATCATGAAATCTTTTCAACATTTGGCCTTGCCTTAGTCATCTTACTTCTAAAAAGCAAATGATGCCACCATAGTCAGCATCAGTACTTTTAAGGAATTCTTAAAATCAGCGATGATTTAATCTCTTGGCCCTTATGAAATTCAGGGTCGTGATAATTTGTATGACATTATCCATTTTTAAAGCTTTTCAACAAAAATTTTCTTGATGTACTGTGCATCAATATTTCATCAAAGTGAGTTTTGGGTGGCAATTTCGTCATCTTCTACCACTTTTACAAGCCCTTTTCTACCATTACTGGAGAACCATCAGTTACTATAACAGATATGTTGACAATGAACAAAAAAAATTACTCTTTGTATAAATCTCTTGATTTAGTTTAAACTCTTAATGGCACTAAAGAAGCCATTTCTTCCATGACACTATATTTGTCATTAAAACCTCGAATAAAAAGGGCACGTTGGCCCATGTTTACAGCATTAGTGCTGTCAACCATTGCCAAAGCGTAGATTTCAATTTATAAATTTGAGAGGGCTACAAACCCTCAGACAATTGGTCCTCTAGATAAAGTGTTTTTTCCTTGACATATTTAAAGATTTTTTCTTTCTCTTTACAATTTGAATATCATATGCCTTGGTATATATTTTTCTGCTGCTTGTTCTCTAATATTTCTAGAGAAATATAATGAATCATGTTCATGAATCATATTCATGAATCTATATGAATAGAATCATATAGAATCATATTTCTAGTGAAATACGAGTCTAGAGAATTTGATATCTGTCAGTAAGTCAGTCATTTTGGAAAACACTTGACCATACTTACTCCAAACATTTCTTCTATACTTCCTCCTTTTTCTGGCATTCCAATTATTCATGTGTTGCTTTTTTCTTTTAATTGACCTACAGTTTATGTGTGCAAAGTTCTGCTTTGCATTTCAGTTTGTGAAGTTTCTATTGACCTATTTTCCAGCTCTCAGGTTCTTTTCTCCACTGCATATAGTCTACTGAGGAGCTCATCAAAGACATTCTGTTTTGATTTTTACAGTATTTTTAACATCTAAAACTTCCTTTTAATTTTCAGAGTTTCCATATTTCTAACTATATTAACCATATAGTTATGCATGCTGTCCACTTTTCCCATTAGAACCCTTGATGTATTAACCACAGTTACTTTAAAGTTCTTGTCTGATGATTCCATAATAAATATTAATCTGGTGTGATGTTTTCTTTGTCTCTTCAGCATGAGTTTTTAAATTTCCTTTAGTATTCATTGTAGTTAATGTTTTGTTTAGAGATTGAAATGATGTATCAAGTAATAAACATGGAGATACGTAAAGCTTCAGTATGGAGCTTTATCTGGCTTGGAGTTGGGCTATTTAATGTTTGCTGTAGCTATAGATGGCAGAGACTTCAAATTCCCCTGGTCTTCCCGTTGTAATTACCCTTGTTATCTTTGGCTTCCCTAAATACTCCTACTCAGATAGAGTCTACGTATTAAAGCTCTTACCATTGCAATGCACTGTTACTATGTACATGGTGTGGGGAAAGGGAAGTATTATATAATCTTATAACAAAATCTCAGTTGTTTAGTTGCCCCATATCCCTAGGCTATGACATCAACCCACATTTATTTGCTCCTTTATGTGAGACAGGAAGTATAAAGGGAACCAGACCTGAAGAAATGCCTTTCTTCCATGGGAATATGGCTCTGATAAAGTCTTTTTACCCCCAGAGAGAAGGTTTTTGTTATGGAGAATACTCTGTGTGTATTTCACGAAGTTATTATTTTTCTCTTCCTGCCAGAGCCATGAGAAAATTCATCTTGGTTCTTTATTGTAGAATTTAGTGGAATTTCTAGAGGTCAAAACCATGAAAGAGTATATGTCCTGTATATGTCTGCATCTCCCTGGAATTTCTCACTCCAAATTAATTTAACTCATTCTATAACAATATGTAAAAATTACCATTTAATTATTTCCACCAGTTTCTTGCTCCATAATTACTCTTCCAGGTAAGCGTATCTTGGCTGTAATGTTCTTTCTTGTTACATTTGTCTCTCTCAATTTCAGCAGTTTTCCTTATTGCCATTATTCTCTGATGGAGTCAGGAAAAGTTGCTGACTTTTTTAGTTTTTAGAAACTTTTCTTATTGTAAGAACAGGCATGATTACTTCCAAGTTCTTTCAAGTGAGAGCTGAAATCAGAGATCCTAGTCATGCATTTTTTATTCTCTAATTTTGAAGGTCCAATTATTTGCTTGTTAGACTATTTACTATATTTTCTATTGTCCCACAGCACTGGGAAATGATATGATTTCTTTTCAGTTTTATGTTTATACTTCACTTTCTTTTTAGGTTTTTTTTCCTTTTTTAAATTGATCTGGATATTTTCTATTGACCTATTTTAAGTTCACTGATTCTTTCTTTTACATTATCTATTCTACTGATAAGACTCTCAAACAGTGGTTCTCAACCTTCCTAAAGCTGCAATGTATTTTCATTGTTAAAAAGAGGTCACAACCCACAGTTTGAGAACCGCTGCAAAAGAAATTATACATAATTCCCATTTTATTTTTTACTTCTTGTGTTTCTAGTTGATTCTTTTGTTATATAGCTTTCAGATCTCTAGGAAATTTTTTATCTTGTCATAAACATTGCTCAAATACAAGGTTCAATGTGACACTGAAATTAAGTGTCAAACAGGATAAATTAAATTTTGTTAGAAGTGAATACTATTTGTAATGTATTTTTGAAAATAGTATAACCTGAGATTTAGTCTATTAGTGGTTAGTTTACCAGTAAAACTTCTTTAAAAACTAAATAATAATGATAAATAAAATCATCATTAGACTATACTTCAGGAACTGGGTAGAAGCCATTTAATGAAGGCGATGGATGTACAAAAACTATTTATGTGTCTTCTTTAACATTTTCCAGGGAAAACTTGGTCATTTCCACTCAGTAGAGACAGATTTTTATAGCAAAAGAAATGGCAAAAATATTCTGCCTTTGGGGCAATTGTAAAAATGTTTTAATGTGCCTCAGCTGGAAATTTCTATGTTTTGCCAAATTAAATGATCATTTTCTCCCTGCAAAAAGTGTCTTTCATGTTAGAAAGGATTTGAGAATAGTGTATATTTGAAAACTATGTAAAACATTTTTGAATTTCAACCATTTGGCATGAAAATGTTGATTTTTTTCTTCCCTTCTTTAGCTACCAATGTGATGATTTCTATGAATTAAAAGAAATGAAAACAATGTTTCACTGTGGGGTATGGGAATGACCATTCAAAACAATATACCTATATTTGTTGTAAGGAATGGTTGGTTGATTATGCCTCTTTTCTGAAAATTTTTAAAGAAAGTTTCCCTTCCCCTCCTTATCTTGTGAAATAAAAAAAGGCAATATTTCTGGAATACTATTTGTTAAAGATTTAACATAAGTAGATTTTAATTATGATTTATTTTCTGTTAACCAAGTAATAGCAGACTCACTCTTTGTCAAGTGGGTTTATGTGTGATTGTGTTCTTTCCCACATTTTTCTTTGATAAAATTAATAACAATATTTTAAATATTAAAAAACTCATCATTGTTTTCTCTAATAGAAATATAATCTTATAATGGATTTTTAAAGCTCTTAAAGATTATATACTGCTCTCATAGTTTCCAGTGGCATAGCCATTGCAATTGAAGGTGGTCTTTTCTATTCAGTAGACACAGATTTTTATAGTTTTAAAAAATGAAAAAGTGCCGACCTCAATAAAAGAAATCACTGCATTACTAGAATGATAGCAATGTTTCTAAAGGGGCAGTATAAAGGCAGAAATTTTGAGTTTTGGTGGTTTGGTTTAAGGTGGACTTTGTAGTATACAATTTTGATTATGACTGGGTAAGATATATACCCTAATGATGTAGGGTGGTAGATGTAGAGACGTGAGGATTCTGGGGTAAAGGATTCAAAGAGAGTTTTGGAAAAGTAAAATGTGTGTGTGTGTGTGAAGGAACAATTTCAATTATCCACACCAGAAAAGGAGGTGCAAAATCTTAAAACTCACTACAAATTAAATCAGGAGCTCTCATAAATTGCTCCATCAATTATTAATATTTTTTAAACAAAGGAAATCTATTGATAACCACAAAGAGATTCTTAATAATCTATCAGTAAGCTAAAATGTAATTTACATTTCACTCTTTTTACATATCACATATAAATATCTTTATTTATCATGCAGTTTATCATAATAACCAAAATTTATATTTTACTTAAATATTTACAAAAGAATTGAGATACCTATTCATGAGTCTTAAAGAAAGAAACAAAAATACCTCTTTGTCCATGGATATTTCTACCTTGTACTTTGATTTAATAGTAGCAAACCTATTATCTTGAAACCTTACTAGTATAATTGTTTGCATTTGATTTACTGACTTTATTTTTCTGGATAAAGAAGGAAAGCAAAGGACTCTAAACTGGCAAAAGCAGCACAGCTTATTAGCCTTCAGGGGGGAAATTCTTTATTAGCTTGCTACTTTAAATGTGCTTCTGATCATTCTCTCTCCCAAACAGGAAGTCCATATACAATACAGACATTTTCATTTGTAGCTTTAACATAAAATTCATGTTAATAATATAAAAGAAACCTATAACCCTTACTTTTAAAGGTTTTATTTTAGGCTTCTGATATTAATAGGAACTGAGACACTGATAGCTCAAATTTTTTATGTTAAAAGGCTCATTTGCAAAGAAACAAAGTAAATGGAAGAAAAATAATTTATGCAGGCACTGCTAATCCAGCTGTTTTGCTTCTGGGCTTAATTGGATTTACCTAGAATTGATATTTGGTGTCAGCATGTGTTATATCATCAACACAAGCAGTACTTACCCAACATAAATGAGGCCATGAAGAGAAGTGAAATCCAAGATTACAATCCTCTAACCAAAGACAAAATATTAATTTATTTGACTCAATCTTTGCGTAATTACTTTTTAGTCATGTGTGTTATACACTTGATATACTATATTGCTGCTGTCTTTTCTTTTTTTCTTTCTTTTTTTTTTTTTTTTTTTTTTGTTTGTTTGGCCGAACAGGGTTTTAACCCGCCACCCTCAGTATATGGGGCTGGAACCCTACCTACTAGGCCACAGGTGCCGCCCTTAATGCTATCTTTTCTACATTTCTATCTTCTATGTTTATGTGCTAACGTAGGCAGTGAAGGAAATTAGAGTCCAATAATGCTTTGGAAATATTCACACACCTCTTTCTTCTACCTGGCAAGCCATCCCATTCATTATAGAAAGGTGTGTATTATCTCTAAAGTTAAGGGAATGGCATTTGAATTTCAAAGGCAGTATATACCATCCTTAACTAGGCCTTTGCAATGTAAGTATAGAAAAACATACATCCTTTAAGTGATCTGAGCCATGTTTTTACATGTATTTACTTATGTATTAGATGTCTTCAGGTGACTATCAGGTATAATTTTATTTAGGAAATACATGAAAATAGAATGAGACTATCATTACTTAAAGAAAATAAATTTTAATAAAAATGTTGATGAATATACATTATATGTATATATTCATCATATATATCATCTCATATATGTATGTGCCAACCTGAAATATAAATATATTTTATTGGTAAATACATATCCATATTACACAAACTCTAAATGCATGCCTTATGTTTGGCTGCATAACTCACACTCTAATGTTCTTTCCTACCCTCTATATTCCATTTGAAAGTATAAACTCTTTTTTATAACAACACACCCTATCTTGTTTTTGTATTTAGTTTTCCTTTGCCCATTGTAGTTATTATCTAGTATGCTAAGCAATGTATTTATTTATTATATCTGTTAATTTTCTTCTGTTTTTTTTTTTTTTTTTGAGACAGAGCCTCATTTTGTCATCCTAGGTAAAGTCCCATGGATTCACAGCTCACAGCAACCTCAAACTCCAGGGCTCAAGTAATTATCTTGCCTCAGTCTCCCAAGAAGCTGGGACTTCAGGTGCCTGCCACATATAGAGTTGGGGTCTTCCACTTGCTCAGGCTAGTCTTGAATCCTGAGCTCAAGCAATCCAACTGCCTCAGCCTCCCAGAGTGCTAGGATTACAGGTGTGAGCCACTGAGACCAACCTATGTCAGTTAATTATTGATTACTGTCTATTTTCCCATGTTTTAAGGTGAGCTTTATGACAGAAAAGATCTTCATTTTATTCACTGACATATCCTAATTGTCCATAACAGAACATGGAATGAATACCTTAGGTGCTCAGTAAATGAATGAATGTTAAACACATTAAATGTGTGTGTGTGTGTGTGTGTGTGTGTGTGTGTGTGTGTATGTATGTATGTATGTTTTTGTGTATGTGGAGATGTATTCTGCCTTATAATCAAAACGTGTATACATATATATATATATATTTTTTTTTTTGCATATGTGGAAATGTATTCTGCCTTTTAATCAAAATTTTCATATGTCCTTTTCTTAATTTTTCATCTTTTTGTCTTTAAGCCATCCTTCTCTTCAATGTCAACTTAAATGGAGTATGGAACATATAATGCTTAGGAATTTAATTCAAAAGGTCCAGCTTAGTTTTCCAATAAATATTCTGCCATTAGAATTCTAAGATACAAAGCTTACGAAACAAAATACTTGAAAAAATAGTCATCATCATTTTCTCAACTTTTGAATTGCTAACAGTTCTCTGAGCTTGGTTGACCAATATTTCTTTCAAATAAAATGAAAGAAAAAGCCATGCCTGAGCTAAATGAAATAATCTGGGTTGTATCCAAGTCTTATAATGAAATGGTCACTTTAGCTCAGTGGAATCATCTGAGCCAATGCAGCCCAGGTGAGTTAACACAAACATTATTGTTTCACTTGATATAATAATGATAATAGGAAAAATAAATACAATTTTGATAATATAAAATTCTTACACACAATCATGTAGTAAATTGATAAATCTAAGGTCCAGAAGGAAATCTTTTCTTCACCAACATCAAACAAGTTGGGCTGCCACAATTTACCACGCTGGGCAGGAAAAACTTAACAGTATTGTGATTATCTCATGAAAAAACTTTTAAATTCTGCTTAAACATTCAGGTCTCTGCTCAAATGTCCCTCCTCAATGATATGTGACTAATACTCTATTCATGGTATCTTTATTGCCCATTATAATTTATTAAATAGTCATTTTGCCTATTTCATTATCCTTACTAGAATGTGAAGTATATAAAGGCAAGAACTTTGCATTTTTTATTCATCCTTGACTTGCCAGTGTTTAGAAAAATATGCCTTATAAAGTGTGGGTGCTCATGTTGTAGTTGTTAAATTGATCAATGAATGACTGAAAATAAGTAAGCATGAGAAGAGGGATATTCCCCTTAAGGGTCATTTGGTTGACCCCTTCACCCCCTTTGCAAACTCAATCCAAGGAAGACTAAGAAGCCCTGGCACTGAGCTTTTTAAGTAATAAATTCCTTTCTTGAAGAGCATTTTATCTTTCCTAAAAAAGAGAGAGAGTTTAGAATTCTACAGTCATGTTTCTTGTAAGTCAGGTGTTAATGTAATTCAACACCTATGATTTCATACCCACATGCTAAGCCATTAGAAATGATCAAATTTTTGAAGTGATTTTTTAGACACTGTGTCGAGTGATAATATGAAAACCAAAAAATGTACTTGATAACTATATATCTTTCCTGAGAAAATAGATGAATGGAGAAGATTGCAAAAAGACATAGCATTGACCTTTTGTGGTGGGGTGAGAATAGATCAAGTTTTCAATTTAAGACATGTTAAGTTCAAAATGTACCTTAGAGATTAAAAAAAGATATGCTGAGAATATGGTTGGATATATAAGCCTAGAGTTAGGGAGTTGTTATCATATAGATATTTAAAATCATAAGATAGGAAGTGAATGTAGACTAAAGTCTAAACACTGATCAGGGGGCACTCTTGTGTTAAGTTCTTAGGGTGATTGCATTTACCAAGTAGGAATATGAGAAGAAGTGGTCGGTGAGGTAGAACCAAACAAAATCAAACAAGTAGGAAGCTATGGTCTTCTGGCCCACAAATAAAAAAGAAGATTTACAATGTTGAGATTGAAATGCTAGAATAAAAATTGTATTGCTTATAGTAATTTTTAAAATTATTTTATAAAATATTTTTAGTTCTATTTTCATCAAAACATCATAGGCATATAGTAGAAATATCAGAAAAGAGAAGAAAAATTAATTCACATTCAAGCTCAGTAAAAGAAGAGCAGAGATCCATCAGAAGCCTTTTAATGCATATTTTAAAATATTGTATATAGAGATTTTTATCAAATTTATCCATTTTATATTAAATCATAAGCATTTTAAAAGTTGACTATTCACTACTTTTTTAAAATAAAAAAGTAATAAGAGATTAATTTGTATTTCTTTACCCCTTACTGGTCAATATTCAGATATTTATCTTTTAATTAAAAAATTTTTTGAGATCTGAGAAAGATATTTGCTAGAGAAAAATATTTACAAGTAAACAATCTTTTTTAAAATACAAAATCCTAAATTTACTGAACTTTATTATATTTGCATACCAGTAACGGTTCTGAGTGTTTTGCATGTATTATCATTTTTCATCCCTTCATGATAGGTATTTATCATTTAAAAAGTTCAGGGGCGGGGCTCATTAGTCTTCCTTGGAGTAGACCGTCTAAAAGGGGTGGCCAGAGTTGCCTGGATAAGTAGACTAGACCCTGTCCACGCAGTGCCCATATGTTATCTGAAGGAGATCCTGAAGATGATAGGAGGCAATGTAAAGCCTTTAGAAACTGGAGTGATATGAACAGATTTATGATTTAGAAAAATTACATATTTATGACTTAGAATAACTATTCCATTATATGAAACTAAAACCACACAGGCTAGGAAAGAGGTGTTGCAGTGAAATTATTAAAGGACTAAGACAAAATCCTTTCTCTGTGTATAGGACTAGTTCTCAGAAGCAAAAACAAACAAACAAAAACCTGGGTTAAGGGTGGTTCCTGTGGCTCAGTGAGTAGGGCACTGTCCCCATATACCAAGGGTGGCAGGTTCGAACCCAGCCCCAGCCAAACTGCAACAAAAAATAACTGAGTGTCTTCCATAGCCCCAGCTACTTGGGAGGCTGAGGCAAGAGAATTGCCTAAGCCCAAGAGTTGGAGGTTAATGTGTCACCGCAGCCTCTACGGAGGGTGACAGAGTGAAACTCTGTCTCAAAAAACAAACAAAAAAAACAAACAAAAAAACCCAACTTGGGTTAAAGAATGAATATTAGAATGAAACTTGATTATTTGGAAAATTTTGGTAACCTGGGATTGCATATGAAAGGCTTTTGTTGATAGTTTTGCTTTATTTATTTTCCATTATTGGCATCAGCTGCCCACCTTCATTGTGTGTCCTTTCTATTAACTCTTTATGTTAGATTTCAGCAACTTGAGTGTGATGTGTGCAGGTCTGTGGGTGTTTTTCCATTCCCATTCTAAATATTTTCTTGAGATTTTTGGCTCAAATCATTGTACTCTTTCGTGATGCTGAACTTTCCTGTTTGTTTATTCATGTCATCTACCTTTTCCAATAGATCCTTCAACATTTAATCACAATTGCTTTAAAGCCGCTGTCAGTTTCAATATTTGAGCCACCTCTTTTTTTATGTTATGCAATTTATCTTTTGAAAATAATTTTTCCTGATTTTTTTTGGCATATCTCTTTTTTTTTCATTGAATGTCAGATATCGTGTATGGAAGAATAGTAGATATATAGGAAAATAGTATTTAGGCCTAAAAGTAATTGTGTCTCCTCTTCTGTCAGGCTGTGGGTTTTAGCTAATCTAGTTAGGAGTTCAGCTGAGTTGGGTTTTGTCTTACTATGATTACCTTCGATGCGCTCCAGGCTTCAAATTGCTCTGGCTGCTGAGAATAGCATCTATCATCCCCATTATTTTTTCTCAGTGTCCTTTTAGTCCGTCAGCCTTCAGTCATCCCTGAATCCCTGCATTGCAGTGGAGCCTCTCTCCCAGTGGAAGAGTCCTGCCCTTGGTCTGCCGTGCTGGCGGTGGGATTGGGGAAGTTCTTTGTCGTTCTGGTACAGCCCCATCATTAGGCAGGCCCTATGTTTCTGGGCTTCACGGGTGGTACACATTTAGTGCTTCTGTCTCTTCTCCTCCTGGCAGCCCAAACCTGTCTTGTATCTGTGACTAATGTTTTCAGGGAGGATAAGTCTTCGTTGATCTCATTCTTCTGTGCATCTTACCAGCAGAAACACTGACAGCATTTTTTCTCTAGATTTCCTTTTCAAGAATATTTGTATAGTGAACAATCTTGTAAGATAACGATATCTTCCTCCAGAGCCTCTGTTCTGCAAGTTTGTTTGCTGTGCAGTGAAATAATGATAAATTCTCCTTCTGAGACTAAAGCCAGGTGGATTTGTTTGCCATCTATCATAAAAGATTGGTGCATTCTAAATTGGGCTTTCTTTTCTGTAATATAACTCACTGCATTGCAGGGATTACCTAATCCTCGTTGTGTCACCCTATGTGCTTTGGGGTTCAGGAAGTTGGTGAAAGAAAATAATGATACATGCACTCTACCGCTGTTTTTGTGAGTATTAAACTGTCTTTTGTCTCTGACCCAGGGTTCAATCCTTTCTTAGTAGCAACGGATTTTTGTCTGTGTCTTCAGAGTTCCCTTCTATTTTTCCAGAGTCTGATTGGATTTTCTTCCATGTCTTTCTCTGGGCTTTAAACATGTGCTTTATAAGAAAGAGATCAGTGAAGTGGGCAGGGAGTACGCCTTTACCCCCTCCCGCATGCTAACCAACTGCTTCACCAGTGCTCTGAGAGGAGATTATTCTGGTTTCCTGTTCACTCCTTAAGCTTTCTCCCAAACACCTGGTACAGACCCATGGATAAAATCCTGTAAGCAAGTGTAAACTTTTCTTGTGTCTAGGGCCTTTATCTATGCCAAACAAACACATTAACCTGATCTTTTCCTTTAGGGATTTAGTAAATCTTTTGTTTATTTTGGACCAAATTCTATGGTGGACATTTCTTTCATATTTTAACTAAACTAAGTTAGTTTGTGCATCCTGTCTCTCCTTGGATGTGTTTGTTCCTCTTCGGAATTTGGTTGACTGTTGCCTTTAGGAATTAGCTCTTTAATAATTTCAAAAAAAGTGACAGTCTTGTAGATAATGGCTATGGTCTGAATGTTTACGTGCCCTCAAAATTTATACATTGAAACCTAATCCCCCATGTGAGAGTATTAGAAAGTGGGCTTTGCCAGGTGAAGAGGTCATGAGGATTCTTCCTCTATTCACGGGATTCGTGCCGCTCTAAGAGTCTTGAGAGCGCTAGCTAGCCCCTTCCACCATGTCCCTAGTGAGAGTACAGTAGGAAGTCGGCTGTCTGCAGCCCAGAAGTAGACTTTCACCAAAACCTGACCTTGCTGTCGCCCAGATCTTGGACTTCCAGCCTCTGGTACTGTGAGAGATGAATTTCTATTATTTATTTTCCACCCAGTTTTGTGCATTTTTTTGTAGCAGCCTAAGACAATAATCTAGCCTTTTCTCCTTATTTCTCCTCATTCTCCAAATTAGATTTTGAGCAATGTTCTTTGCAGCTTTCTACTTCTCTAGGGGGTGAGGCTAGAGCAATGAAATATTGTCTGATTCAATACTTAAAGGAAATCTTATCTAGAGAAAAGGAGTATTGTTTAATTTGTTCACTTTACGAAGGTTTCCCAGTCTCTATTATAGACAAAGTTGTTATGCTAAGGTCTATGGTGGATTCCCAAAGATATATCAATCGTGGTGGGAGAGGAATATGCATCTCCCTGTGAAGGCCTCAGGATGCAACAATGCCTGCCTCTTTATGCCATTGGAGGTCCAGCTTCTTGGACTCTAAGTTTTATCCCTCAGAACTCTGATCTTTCTAGAGTTCCTGTTTTCTCCCTCCTATATATCAGATAAGTACACATTAGCACATTGCTATTTTGAATGCTATTTAAGGCATTCAAGGCTTCCTTTGTGTTTTCTATTTCTTCACCTAGCTGGCCAAACCGCATAAAAGTAAAATTGAGTTCCTTAATGGTACTAAGTGGTGCATTGAGTGTAAGCAACCCTTCCGGATGGTGCTTCTCAGCCATTTGATCACCTCTCCCTCGGCAAGCTCAGCTCCTCCTTCCTTAGAACGAGACAGGTGAATGAAGGAAGCTTCAAAGTTCTATCCAAATGATAATTCGTGACTCTTCAGTTGTTTTGGTCTTCAACATAGAAGATCAATTATATGATTGAAAGTTGAAAAGGAACATAGAAATATACAGTCTAAAAATCTCTAATGTTTGTGTTGTGAAAATGGGAAAACTGAGACAAAAAAGTTAGGTGATTTGCCCAGGACCACACAGATGTAAAATGGAAAAACCAGAAATGAAGAACAAGACTTAAATCATCATTGCTTGACCACAATAAAGGCCCAGGAGAGTGGATAACTGCGTGGGTTTGAATTAAAGTGACTCTGTTCAAATCTCGCGTCTGTTGCTTAGTGATCTGTAAAACTTAAGTAAAGTGACTCAGGCTTTCTAACATTCAATTTACCCTTTGGTGGAAAGGGGGGTCAGTGACAAGATCTGTTTCCTAGGGTTGAGACGGGTATTAATTGACATGAAAACTTTCCCAAGTGTTTTGAGTAAATAGATAAATTTCCTTCAAACAGTAAAATGTGCTTTGTGGCGTTAATATATGCACGTGGACGAGCCCTGGGAGCAACCGTCAAATCAGTATTTCTTTCTCACGTTTCGAAGGGAAATATATTGCATTGTCTGATAGGATAGGCGTTAATTACACACAGGAAAGTCAGGAGCTTGTTGCAAGTTGTGTTTATGTTATTATTCAGAAGGAGCAATTTCTAAAAATGTTTAATTAGCCAGGTTTACCTATCTCTTTTCAAAAGTGTGGAAAGTGGTATTGTTCTAACAACATTGCAACATTTTGGATGAAAGCCTAGGTGTGGGCGTGGATACGTGCGGAGAGAAAAAAAACATGAAACAGATTTGTATCCGAGCTATTGAGAAACAACTGCCCTAGCATTAACTCCTCTTCCCTCCAAGGAATAGCTGTGGTAAAGACAAATGCCAGCTTGGAGTTCCTAATATTTATTTTCTAGCCAATGCTATGATTTTTATTCCCGTCGATTGACCAAAATCGGCTTCATTTACTGCACTAACCAGGAGCGCAGCAGTCGAGCGGGCCTGTGGTTTTGCAGCGCGGGGCCTTGCACGCAATGCCCGCGCCTGCCCCATAGATGGCAGCATTTCCCAAACAACGCAGCCACAGCGGCTTGCGGAGAAATAGCTCTGTAATCTGTTGACAGGATTAGGGACCCCTGTTGTTTTACAGGAAGTAAATAAATCCTTATGGTATTCTGGAAACCTCAGAAGTATATGAGAGTGGTAAGAAATTGTTTATTCTGTGGTGAAGGTATCAAATGAATATTTACAGCATTTAAAACAATTACCCCAGATTGATGCAGACTAGTGTTAAAACTCAGCCTGTTCGCATTATCTAGTTTAGAGTATTTGTTAAACTCTTGCGCTGTAGGTTTACTTTCTGAGTACAGAATTTTTTGCTAGCATGAGTTGATCGTGACTGCTAAAGCTCAGAAGATGGGGACGTTTTGTCTTTAGATGTTAGAGAGTTAACTATTGTGTGTGCAAATCGTGTATCACATGAGCCACGTGGTCCTGTAATGGGATCACATAGTAAACCAGAATAAAGGATGTGCTGGTAACATAGTAGGTGTGTTTAAGCAGAAGGTTATCTTTGAATTTAAAATCTTTTGAAATTATCATGTTAGATAATATTCGTTAAAGTAGACATAGAAAAGTACTTTTGTCAAAAATACACAACACTGATGCATCGTTGAATGATTTTAGTTAGTATTCTTTAGGTTTTTGAATTAGTTCAGAAATGATGCAGGGCAATGATCTATCAGTGAGATTAACCTGGGGGTCAATTAAATAATTCTACTCCTTAGATTTTTCCACTGCCTTGGGATATACCCTTTTTTTCTCTGCAATATTTCTCCATCTTCTTTTACTCTGTATGTTTCAAGACTTCTAAATAATTTTTAGAAAGTATATTTGTGTGTGGTCATAATGCATTGTTAACTAAATAAATTATTATCATTTTGAAGTATAACACACATTGTCATGTATTTAAGAGCAAGATTTCTAATTTAAAAAATGATCTTGTAATCAACAGTTTCTTATAAAATGTCTGCTCTTTAATATATAACTAGTCTGTAAAGGCTTACCTAGACACTAAATACAATTTTTCTTTTTAAATTTAATTGTGCAATTGAAATGTTGACAATTCACACAATAAGGCCCTATGCCACTCTTATTTTTTTTTTTTGGTCAGGATTTACCTCTTTTTTTTTTTATTGAATCTTTTTATAGAGAATATGTGGATAAATTGGCCTTAATATTAAAAAAAAAAAAAACCCATGCTCAAATGGTGGATACACTATTAATTCTCTCTCCATTGGCCTTCTTGGTCATTCAGGCCTACCGTTTCCATATTGGTAAAATGTCAATCATAATTATTTTATGTAAAAAAGATAGTATTAAGTTATTGTTGATATTTTTGCTTGTGTAAATTCAGTACTGAACATTTGTCTGAGTCATAGTAAGGAAATTCTTTAGGAGCTAGATACCAATAACAGATTCCTCTTGCTTACCTTCCCTCACACTGTATCATGTCATGTGACTGTAAAATTTTGCAGTGGAATTGACACAACTGATCATCAATCAATGTACATGGTCCAGTTCATCGAGAGTGCTGAGCCAAGTATAGTGAGAGCTTTGCGCACTAGCATAGTGTTTATGTAATCAGAGTAATACAAAGGTGATTATAATCCAACTAGTAACTCCTGTTCTCCTATTTTTTTAACTTAAGATAATTACTTTTGATGGTCTAAAATCCAGGAATGTTCAAAGTGTACAGGCAACAGGCTGCATGATGATTTTGTAAGGACTTTTTTTTTTGCTTATGCTTGGGGTCAGATATCACAAAAAAGATGCACAGACCTTTGTTATGTTAATCAACTTTCATTATTAGTGTTTGTGTCTTTAACGTATGGCCCAAAACAACTCCTATTCTTTCAGTGTTGGCAGAGGAAAAAAAAAAAAGGGTTAGACACCCCTGAAAATACTACTCCAAGAAATGACAGAATGCCGGTCTACAGTAAGACATTCTGCAGTGCATTTTTAAAATCATGGTAAGGATGCATAACATGAGATTTACTCGCAAGTTTGTAAGTATGCAATATAGTATTGTTAATTATAAACACAATGTTGTACTCCAGATCTCTAAAACCATTTCATCTTACTGAAGTGAAACTTTATACCCATTAAGCAATTCCCCACGTCCCCATTTGACTACCCCTTGGCTGCCATCATTCTACTTTATGCTTTTATGAGTTTGACTTATTTTAGATACCTCATGTTCATGGAATCATGCAGTATGACCACATTTTCATGATCATTCATCTGTCAATGGACATATAGGTTGTTTCTATATCTTTGGTATTGTGAATAATTCTCCAATGAACATGGGGGTGCAGACATCTCTTCTAGATCCTAATTACAATTCTTCAGACTAAATATCTAGAAGTAAGACTGCTGGTAATTCTATTTTTAAATCTTTGGGAGAACTTCCATACAGTTTTCCACAGTGCTACATGATTTCACATTCCTACTAATAGTACACAATGTCCAAGTTCTTCCCAACCTCAGGTTGACACATGAAATTGATGATCATATTCATGTTAGTTTGACTTTAATATGGGTGCGCTTACCTACCATGCTGTGCCTATAGTGCATTCCCTATAGAGAATGCACTTTGTAAAAGGCGAAAGATTTATGCGGTCTGAAGAGAAACCAGAGTATGCACTTTGTAATACAAATTATCATCCATGAAATAGTTGCTCAAAAGCAGCAGGAGGCCAGCATGGACTAGCAAGTTATTATTAAACACAGTGTTTATTAAGCAATATGAGCAATAAAATTCTATACAAAATAATACTGTTTGAGCAATCCACTGATAAATGGAAGTGTAGTTCAGGCCATGTGAATGAAAATATTTCAGGGAAAAGGAAAGGCACCGTGACCTGAATAATCAGAGAAACATCATGGGCAAAGTGGCCTTTGGGTTCACTTAGGCTCTGAAGGACCAATCACTGAGTCTCTGCTGCGTTCAAAGCTATGGTACAGTCAGATAGAGAACAGTGGGTAAATCAGAGTGGACACGAAAAAGAGAGTAGGATTTTGACACAGGTGGTAAAGAGGAGAGAGAATCCTCTGTGTGTGAAAAGGGAGCAAAGTCACAGAGTTGAGAATGCATGCCATATTCCGAGACGTGAGGAGTTGGACTGATTGACAGAGTCATCCTGGGAAGGAGTGAAATGTCAGATTAGATAGAAAGGATGTGGTTGGACGACAGCCTTGAAAATCAGGCAGAGGGCCCTGACAGGTTCGACAACTGATGGCTCTTAAAATGAGATTTTTAGGAAGAATTTTCTGGTGACATTAAAAGGCAGTGACACCAGGAACAGAGCCCAGTTAGTCATGAAGTGTATCCTAATGTGAGGTGATGATTTGGGGGCAGTGGGAACTGAAAGGAAGAGATAGATGCCAGAGATGTTAAATAGGAAAAAATAAGATGTCAAGTTGTGTTTGCTCCCCAAGGAGAAATCCACCTAGGTACCTGAAGTAATGAAGAAGCCTCACTGCCTAATTTATTCCAGAAATGAGGACAGGATGAGGAATGTTTCCAAGCCAACAGGCAGACCTCAAAGCAAGCTACAGAACAAAATCGCAAGCCCACGTGAGGGACGGATGCTGGCCTTGGACACATCAGTAAATCAGTAAAGAAATCTAACTAACTGAGACAAGAATAACAGGATTTTAGGTGATCAGCTGTAGTGACCTCATTTCCAGAATTCAAAAGGGCATTATTTCTTCTGATCTTTCATGAATTCACATGAACATTCATGCAAAAGCAAAAAAAGAAAATAGATCACATTTAGTTGAATGTTGTGTTTTATGTTATTTGTTATTACTACATTTTATGACAATATTTTTTATTTATTCTAGAAATTACATTACATGTAGAAGCTCTATCCTTGGGATTCTTACTAAACTTTAGACACATCTCTTGATTTTCTCACCTATACTTTTGTAAAAATATGCTAATCATTCAAAAACATTGGTCATATCACAGATGTATATGTAATCACATGATTTAAAAATGACAATTCGAAATGTTAACAAAAGTTCTTTTAAAAAAGGCCAAGGTTATTTATAGTTATTGAAGCAACTTTTTAATTATATTTTAAAAGTCAAAAGAGATAATTTATGTAGGAGAATGTGTATAAATTTCTTATACATATAAGATTTGTTATGAAGTTTAAAACGAAATAATGACTTAAAGTAGTTGACTACAAAAATTGACACAAAATGGATTGAAGACTTAAATGTAAAACTTGAAACTGTTAAATTCCTCAACAATAATGTAAGAAAAAACCTTACCATTGGTCATGGCATTATTTTATCGGATGTGACGTTAAAAAGACAGTTAACAAAAGCAAAAAATAGACAAGTGGGGCTGCATCGAATTAAACTGATTTTGCACAGTCAAAAGAGTGAAAGGCAAGCTACGGAGTGGGAGAAAATATTTGTAAACTATGTATCTTACAAGTTTTTAAAATCCAGAATATACAGGAAACTACATATATTGGGAGCTGATAGATGATGAATTCCTATAACTCAATAACCAGAAAACCCCAAAAAAGTAGATGAAAAAATAGGAAAGTGACCTAAATAGACTCTATAGAGATGTATAAATAACTGACAAGTATATGAAAAGATGCTCAAAATCACTATTCATCAGGGAAATATAAATCAAAACCATAATGGGCTTTCACCTTGTACCTGTTAGTATGGCCATCTCTGGAGACCACTGGCAATGAATTTAAATTCTGTCTCCGAAAAAATTAGTTCCATGTTCTTAATTTTTCTAAGTCAGATCTTCATTTATGATATGATAAACAGATCTGTCTCATACAGTTATAAATATTAAATAAAATTATGTATGGGGCGGCACCTGTGGCTCAAAGGAGTAGGGTGCTAGCCTCGTATGCTGGAGGTGGCGGGTTCAAACCCAGCCCCAGCCAAAAAAATAAAATAAAATAAAATTATGTATGAAAATGTAGACTATTATTTGCCATATTGCAAGCATTTGAACATGACAATTGTTGTTTTTGTTATTGTTGGTATTTTATTGAATGCCAGCTTGGGATCACTAGCTTTACTACAAAGTAGTGATTACAAATTAGTAATAATGTGAGTTTCAGTAATTCTCATGTATTTTCAGCTATGCTTTAGATATATGAGAATAAAATTAGGAAATAGTAGTTTCGAAATAATTTGAAATTCTACCTCTATTGTGTTTTGAGAAAAATGTTCACTTTCTTTTTGTTTTAGTCTCATTTTCTATCAAATGAAAATCAGAATGCTTATACTATAGGGTTACTGTAGGGGGTCTAAATAGTTTTGATTGATTTTTGCAACATTTCGACAATTCAAGCCACTGTAACTGAGTGCTAAATATTTCAATAAAGACTTAACTTATATAAAGTTAGCAGGTTAGCAGTAGTTTACTACATTATCTTACTTAAAACCTGAGACTTAGAGCTTCTAAGTTAGACTGTTCTAAGCTGGATAATCAGACACTTATTTGAATCTAGATTCAGCACCGTGTCTCAGGTTCTGTGTCATTTTCCTCATTAGTAAAATTAGGGTAATAAATCCTATCTTGCATGTTTGTTTTAAGAATTAAAGCATTTAAGAAGTGCTTGTATATATATATTAATGTTCAGTGAATAAAGATGATACAATTTGTAATCAAACCAATATCTTGAGTCAACAATGACTTATTAATCACAAAACTTGCCATGAGTTAAGCCCAGGTTTAGGCACAGAAAGAGAATTTGAAAGTCACTCAACTAGTATTTATGGAATTTTCTGCATCTAGTACTTTTCAGGCATTCTTCTAGTCACCCTGGTAGAGCGAAGCAAACACAACCCACTCCCTCTTAGACCTTACATTGCACTGGATACAAAAATGTAGAAGAAAAATACAAAATAAGAATATATCAGAAGATTATATCTCATGATGAAGTACAATCCACCCCTGGCCTGCAGGGCTAGTTTAACATATGCCAATTAGTCAATGTGATGCATCAGTTTAACAGAATGAAAAATAAAAACTACATGATCATTCCAATTGACACAGAAAATGCATTCAATAAAGTTAAACATTTTTTTTTTTGATAAATACTCTTAATAGTTTAGGTATAAAAGGAAAGTTCCTCAACATAATAAAAACCACTTATGAAAAGCCCATAGCCAACATTATGATTACTGGTAAAAATTGAGGCTTTTCTGCTAAGTTCAGTGTAAGTCATGGGCATTCATTCTTTCCAATTCTATTCAACATTGTACTGTAAATACTAGCAAGAGAAATCACACAAGAAAAAGACATCTCAATCAGATAGGAAGAAGTAAAGTTATCTTTATTTGAAGATGATGTGATCTTACATGTAAAAAACCTCAAAGATCCCACCAAAATAATCCCTTTAAAACTAATGAAGAATTTAGTAAAGTTGAAGGTTATAAAGTCAACATACAAAAATCAATATCCTTTTTATAATGACCCAACTGGAAAAGAAACAAAAAATATACTAAAAAAAAAAAAAATACTTAGGAATACATTTAATCAAGGAAGTGAAAGATCTATATGTTGAAAACTACAAAACAATGATAAACAAATTGAAGACACCAAGAAATGGAAATATTTTCTGTGTGCATTGTTAAATTAACATTGTTAAAATGTTTATGCTACCCAAACCAATATCTAGACTCAATGCAATTCCTGCCAAAATTTTAATAGCATTTTTTCACAGAATAGAAAAAACAACACTAATATTTGTATGGAACCATAAAAGGCTTTAAATAACCAAATCATTTCTGAAAAAGGAATATAAAGTTGAAGGATCACACTGCCTGATTTAAAATTTTATCATAAAGCTATAGCAAATAAAACAGTATGGCATTGGTATAAAAATAGATACATAGATTAGTGGAACAGAATTGAGGACCCAGAAATATATACAAACATTTACAGTCAACTAATTTTTGACAAGTACATCAAAAGGGCAAAATAGGAAAGCATAGTCTTTTCAGCAAATGGTGCTGGTAAAACTGGGCTTCTACATACAAAAGAAGGAAAATGGAAATTTGACACTATACAAAAACAAAAACCTCAGTATGTATAAGAGACCTAAACATAAGACAAGAAGTTTGAGGTTACAGTGAGCTATGATGACACCACTGCACTCTAGCTCAGGAGACAAAGTGAGAGACTATCTAAAAACAAAATAAAGCAAACAAACAAACAAAACCCCAGAAATTATAAAGCTAAAGCTCCTGGAAGAGAGCATAGGAGCAAACACTATTGGCCTTGCAATGATGTTTCAGAAATTCTACCTTAAGTTTAGGCTACAAAATCAAAAATAAATACATGAGATTACATTGAACTAAAAACGTCTACATAAAGGAAACAATTGACAAAATGAAATAGCAGCTTATGGTTAGGAAAAAATATATTTGCAAGACATCTATCTAATAAAGGATTATTATTCAAATTTTGTGAAGAACTCATGCAACTCAATAGTGGAAAGACAAATAACTTGGTTAAAAATGGACAAAAGACCTGATTAGAAATTTCTCTTAAGAAAACATAAAAATGATGAATAGGTATATGAGAAGGTGCTCAACATCATTAATCATCAGGAAATGCAAATCAAAATCACCATGGGATAACACCTCATGCTAGTTAGGACAAGAAATTATACAAAAAGTCAAAGGATAACAAATGTAGGTGAGGGTATCAAGTATAGGAACTCTTGTCCACCATCAATGGGAATGTAGATTGGTACAACCATTATGAAAAATAGTATGGGATTTTTCTAAAGAAATTAAAAATAGAACTACCAGCAGTCCCTTTTCTGGGCCCATTCCCAAGGGAGATGAAATCCCTTCTGGAAAAAAGTATCCGCACTCCCATTTTCACTGCAGCATTATTCTCAAGAGCTGAGACATGCAAATAATCTGATTGTTCATACACAGATAAATGGATAAAGAAACTGTGGTACATATGTACAATGAAATATTATTCAACCCTGAAAATGACTGGGACCCAGCCATTTGTCATAACATGGATGAGCCTAGAGGACATTAAATAAAATAAACCAGACACAGAAGGAAAAATATTGCATGATTTCATTTATATGTGGAAATTTAAAAGAAAATTCAAATATACAGAGGTAGGAAACAAAACAATATTTACCAGGTGCTTAGGGGGAAGGAGAGTGAAGTATAAATGCGGAGATGAGGTCAGAGGATACAAGCACCACATATATATGATGGACAAATCTGGAGTCTTAATGGACAACATGAGCACTCTAGGTAGTCAAATTGTACTGAACATGAGATTCATGCTAAATGGGTATAATTTAGCTACTCTTGCTACAGAAACAAAAAAATAAAAGGTGGGTAAAGGATATAGATGACAGATATGTTAATTGACTTCATTATAGTAACCTTTACTATCTGTATGTATACCATGATATCATGTTATATACCTTAATTATATAACATCAATTCTTTAAATGAATAAATTTTCCAGAAAATCAAGGTGGGGTGGGGAAGGGGATGCATAAAAGATGTTACAATTTACTTCAAGAGTCAAGTAACAAAATTTTGAAACTTTAGGGAAAAGAAAGAGCAAGGAACAGAAAATTTATTTAAAATTGTAAGGTAGCAATTGCAAAGCTGTCCTAAGGAAGTTGATGATTAATTGCCAAGGAAATGTTATAAACATGTGTCCAAGAAGTTTTAAGGCAGGGAATTCACTTAGCTTCGTATATGCCACGTAAATAATCAGTCTTTGGACGTTTTTCCCAAACTCATTTATCTCTGAGTTCAACTGTGTGCTGAATGAGCATGGACTGTATTATGTCATTTGCGCATGAAAAAGGCGTTGCCTGAGCACCGTATGAGCAGTGAGTCTTTCTTTCTAATAAACATACAATGCGCATTGCTTTATTCTGCTCACTAATTAACAAAAAATAAAAATACCCCAAATAAACAGTTTTCAAAACTCCTAGGAGTACAACTTTGAGCCTTTGAAATTAGCTGAAGGTCTGTAAAACAAAAATCTTCGGCTGTCCTCTCAGTTTTGTATAGAGGACTTTGATCAGCTATCTCACAACAGGCACACATAGAGGGTCCACGACTGCTTTGTCAACTTCAGCAGACAGGATTTCATCTTGTCATTAAGTGAAAGCTTATGAGCAGGAAGGAGAATTTTTTTTTTCAGATATCTTTGTGGAGCATCCTATCTTTGTCTTTCATCTATAGGTGACGTGTGAGATGAGATCAGGAGAATGGATTCTTTATTTCACCTGAATAGAGAGCTGTTATTCCAGTTAACTTTCTCCTTTTACTTTGTTTTGACACAATTGTCAAAACGTTTAACTCTTACTTTCCCCAAATTTGTCATTTATGGAAAGGGAATGGTGACCCGCAAAGGAATTCCACTGACTGATGTTATTGAACACAGATCTGAGGAAGCAAACTCAGTATTATTTTGAGATAAGAAAATTGTGCAGAAATAAACAACTTGAAATTTTACTTCCTTTTTACAGACACAAACCACATGAGTTAGGGCTTGTGAGCCAGAAATATGAAACATGACAAATGGCTGTTTTCTTTTTAAAGCTTAGAACCAAAGAAATTGTGCCCTTCCTGAAATTACACACTTGAGCTCTCCTAGGTAACCTGTGAACTTTCAGAACCTATTTATGGGCGTCAGAGGCTGTTAAAACAGAGCCCAGCAAGTGTTTATTGGGTAGAATTCAAAGAAATCAGAACCAAACTGGTTTGCTTGTATAACAGTGCAAAACAACGTAAGGAAAAGTGTGGTGGGTAAGCCAGCTGTGAGTGACAGAAGGTAGGCGGTGATTGCAATGTGGTAGAAGAGCAAGTGTCTTGAAAACAGAGTGATGGGGCAAATGTAATAATTGTCCTGCTAGCTTTTAAATACATGAGTGCAGGAAAAATAATGAATATTGGTAAATAGTTGGGAAGCATCCATCAGGTTCAAGTCTCAAGTCTTCCACTCCTAGTGGACTGTATATGGGCCAACATGGTTTTGTAGATATGTGGGCATTTTCTCATATATCAAAAAATCAAATCACATTTTTGTATGTTTTAGAGGAAATAGATATGGAAAAGAATTGTATGGATAGCTATTTCATTGTTTGACAGTAGATGTAAACATTCTATTTTGCCTGACTTACAAATTTCTTTTTCATTCTGAGAATTTATGAAGGCTGCATGTAATACAAATACCTCTAAATATTATATTTTCTTGACTTAAAGTCTAATTAATATAGCATCACTCTTACTTCTCTTCCACTACCTACACCACCAAATCAAATATTTTGATTAAATTCATTTTAAAAAACCAAAAGAACTGACAACTTAAGAGTTAAAAATTTCACCGCACCACAGTCTAGGAAAAGAGATTTCAAAAAGGAAAAACTGAGTAAAATAAATTCATAACATTACTGTAATGTAATAAGTTTAACTGGTATTATTACAGTTAAGAGGAAAAATATATGTGACATATTTAATTTTGGTTATAGCTTTAAAGCAACCTGCTTTTATCTGCTAGAAAGTTTCTTAAAAGACTCTCCGTTAATTTGAATATCACAAAAGAATGGGTTAAGAGATTCTGCAAGAAGATACTTACCTTTTGTTTTCTATAAGATTACGGAAAGTGCAGAATGGGAATATAATTACAAAAATATTTTTCTCAGGTATAACCTGTATACAAATGATAAATGAAGGAAAAACTTCCATGTGCATTAGGAAAATAATTAATTATTCATTTTTCTTTTTCCTGTTATATGAAAAAATAGTTCTTTTATAATGTAGTTAATTTCTTATCAATTACAGATTCTGTGAGAGCTATTGATGTACGCAGCCAAGAACATAAGTACCCATTTAAACCAAGAACTTTAAATAGACATTTTAAAATTCTTGTAAAAGTGTTTTGAAGTTACAGATTTTGAGTAAAAACTGTCAAGTGATAATACAGTTAAAGTTCTGTTGATATTGACATATGTCCATTGTAAACTTCAAACTTTTGACATTATCACTTGGTCAACTTTAAATGTTATGTCTTAAACTTTTTGGAAATATACTTTTAAATGCTGCATGAAAAACATCAATATTTTACTTATTTAAAAAATTCTGATATAAATGGACACTAAGCACAGAGTTTATCTTTTCTGAAGTAGAGTTGCTAAAAAGTAGGAGGAGGGGAAGGAAAAGCAAAAAAGCTCGGAAATGTTTTCTCTTAAATGTGACTCTTTATTGCCAGCCAGTCTCTGTGGCTCATGTCCTCCTAAGTCAGCTTTTGAACGTTTCTCAGTTTGCAGATGAGCTCACAAATCATTATCAAATGCCTTATTAAAAGTATATCATTCATTCTTTTCAGTACCAAGGATGAGCTTCTACTGATTGAAAACACTCTAGAATAGAGTTTAATCTTCCATTTGAATATCTTAATATTTATGCCCAGAACTTCTAAATTATAAGCCAAATGATAAAGTTATGGTTTAGAAACTGAACTTGAGAGCTGGTGAATATGGCAGTGTCTTCATTCTGTTTCTTTGTGTAATGGAAATGAATGTTATTTTTCATGAGTTGTTTGAAAGAAATGAAGATTTCTACTAAACCGATCTTTTCTCCTTTTCCTTCCTTCTTTTCGCCTCTTCCTTTCTCCTTACTCTTTCCCCTCTTTTTTCCTTTCTTTCTTTCTTACTCTCTCCACCCCTATATCCTTCTCCTTCTCCTGTCTCTCTCACTCCCTTCTCTCAATCCTTCCTTCCATCTATTTGTCAGTCCCTTTCTTTTGTTGATGCCACTGACATACAGAAAGCACTTACTGTAGAGAACCTAATGTGAACAGGCACCATACTATGGAAATGGGGCAGAAAGAGAAAAAAGACAAATAAGAAAGACCCAGCCAAATGAAGGATCCAGTCAGGTAAAGGAGCTGTGGAAAGACAAGAGGGAGATGACGGGACTAGATGTTTCTGCTATGTGATGCCTTGATCACATAGCAGAAACATCTAGTCCCAGTTCCCAAGTCCTGCCTCCCTTCCAACCATCAGTCTCCTACTTACATTTTGGGGGATTCTTAAGGGGAGGAGTATAGGGCTTATATGCAAAATGAATTAACTGAAAAGAAAAATTGAGATTTCTTTCTAGATTTTTCTACAGAATTGATCATCTCTGCATAGAAAATTGCTTATATATTTGTGTGTCCTTTCTTTCCTTTTTGCATAGTAATATTTTTTTATAAGTAACTCCTTAACACTTTGCTTTCTTTTTTGTTTGCAAAAATGAATAATATATTTTTCAAAGGGCATTGTTTTTCCCACCTGTTCAAGCAAATGGTACGTTTCTCAACTCGTTCTTGTTATAGTGCACATAAATGCAAACAAATCTTGATTATTTGTCAAATTTCCTGAAAATTCTTCATATTGATTTGCATCTTCCTTTGCAGAAAAAAGTAAAATATTGATTAATGAGAGACACTTTTGAACCCAGTTCATGCACAAAAGCAAGTCAATTAAAGTGCTTAGAATTTTTTAATAATGATTGCCTTTTTCTTATTATTTTATTTCTCCTGTTTAGAGGAGAGTTGACCTTGGATAAAATCCATTTCAAAAATTCATACTAGACAAAGTCAAAATATTGATACGTGTGGGTAGGCTTAAAAAAACAATTGAAACTAATAAAAATAATGTTGGAAGAATTTGCACAATAAGGTAAATTATTAATTATGACACATTCTTCAAAACTATTTAGAAAATGGTATACTAATTTGTGACTTCAGTAAAGTAAATGAAAAACACTATGATTTATGCAAATCTAATCTGTGCATATCTGAATGAGTCAAGAGAATAGAAAGGTTATCTTTTTTTTTTTTTTTTTTTTTTGAGACAGAGTCTCACTCTGTCACTTTGGGTAGTAGATCATAGTGCCCTCAAGTTCCTGGGTTCCAGTGATGCTCTTGCCTCAGCCTCCCAAGTAGCTGGGATTACAGTCATCTGCCACAATGCCCAGTTAGTTTCTTTTTTTTTCTTCTATTTTTAGTAAAGAAAAATACTCTTGCTCAGGCTGATCTCAAACTCCTGATCTCAGGAAATTCACCTGCCTCAGCCTTCCAAAGTGCTAGGATTATAGGCTTGAGCCATTGTGCCTGAACAAGGTTATCTTAATTAAAAAGAAAAAAATCATCCTGTATCCCCCACAATGAATCTAAGTTACCACATATTCTATTTAAGGAGTAAGTCTTTATAAAAGTCAAATGTATGGTAAAATGGCAAACATGAATTAAAAATTTTTTTTGGATTGTTCTGTGAAATCGATAATTCATTTCTGAGGGAAGAAAAATCAGTAAAAATTTTATTGAAATCTATGGAATTTTGAAACAACCTAAATTCCCAATGATAAAATATGATTAAAGGTTTAAATATTAAGTTTTAAGTTAATAGGCCTGGAAAATACTTCTCACAATAAACTAGTAAGAAAAGTCAAGGGACAACTGCTTCTTTTTTTCCTATGTAGACAGCACATATTCTCAATGTGAATGAACTTATATCCTGAAGTTGCAGTAACCATTAGACAAGTCAGAAACTGGTAACATAATAGGCAATGCCAAAATGCAACTATTTTTATTAAAGCAAAAAAGATGTAGGTATTTTTCTATGCAAATGTTTTCTGTTAACAATATCATCTCTTGGGGAGGGAAGGGGCAAGATGGCCAACTGAAGCCAAATTTCAGCAGAGGCTCCTGTGCAGAGGGAGAAATAATGTCCAGAAACAACCCAATACAGCGGAAGATCAGGAGCTGAGCTGAGAGAGAGAATCAATAGGTTCATATTACCCCCGCTGCAGCAAGCTGGGACTCCAAGGAAACAAATTTTAGCACCATAATAGTCAGAGATTTGAAAACTCCTTTGGCAGTGTTGGATAGATCCTCCAAGAAGAAACTAAGTAAAGACATTCTGGACTTAAACTTCGCCATAGAACAATTGAACTTAATAGACATCTACAGAACATTTCATCTTAACAAAAGTGAATACACATTCTTCTCATCAGCCCATGAAACATCCTCTAAAATTGATCACATCTTAGGTCACAAGGCTAACTTCAGTAAATTTTAAAAAATAGAAATTATTCCTTGTATTTTCTCAGATCATCACAGAATAAAGGTTGAACTCACCAATAACAGGAATCTGCATAGGCATACAAAGACATGGAAACTAAATAACTTTATGCTGAAAGATAGCTGGGTCAAAGAGGAGATTAAGAAGGAAATTACCAAGTTTTTGGAATAGAATGATAATGAATATAGGAATTATCAGAACTTCTGGAGTACTGCAAGGGCAGTCCTAAGGGGGAAATTTATAGTGCTGCAAGCCTTCCTTAACAGAACAGAAAGAGAGGAAGTCAAAAACTTAATGGGACATCTCAAGCAACTGGAAAAAGAAGAACACTCCAACCCCAAACCCAGCATAAGAAAAGAAATAATCAAAATTAGAGGGGAAGTAAATGAAATTGAAAATAAAATAATTATACAAAAGATCAACGAATCAAAATTTGGTTTTTTGAAAAATTTAACAAAATAGATAAACCCTTGGCTCGGCTAATAAGAAATAGAAAATTAAAATCCCTAATTTCATCAATCAGAAATGACAAAGGCAAAATAACAATAGACACCTCAGAAATTCAAAAAATTCTTAATGAATACTACAGAAAACTCTATTCTCAGAAATACGGAAATCTGAAAGAAATTGACCAATACTTGGAAGCACGACACCTTCCTAGACTTACCCATAAAGAATTAGATGTGTTGAACAGAGCTATATCAAGGACTGAAGTAGCATCAAATATATGAAATCTCCCAAAAAAGAAGAGTTTGTGACCAGATGGCTTCACATCGGAATTCTACCATTCCTTCAAAAATGAACTAGTACCTATATTATGTAACCTTTTCCAAAGCATAGAAAAAGAAGAAATACTTCCCAACACATTCTATGAAGTTAATATTACCCTGATTCCCAAACCAGAAAAAAACCCAATAAGAAAAGAAAATTATAGACCAATATCCCTAATAATTACTGATGCAAAAATATTCAATAAGATCCTAGCAAACAGAATCTAGCAACACATCAAACAAATTATACACCACGACCAAGTGGGTTTCATCCCAGGGTCTCAAGGGTGTTTCAATATATGTAAATCTATAAATATAATATATCACATAAACAAAATAAAAAATAAAGACCATATGAGTCTCTCAATTGACGCAGAAAAAGTTTTTGATAATATCCAGCATTCTTTCATGATCAGAACACCTAAGAAAATAGGTATAAAAGGGACTTTGCTTAAACTGATAGAGGCCATCTACAGCAAACCCTCAGCCAATATCATATTGAATGGAGTTAAATTGAAATCATTTCTACTCAGATCAGGAGCCAGGCAAGACTGCCCATTGTCTCCACTGATTTTTAACATTTTAATGGAAATCTCACCATTGCAAGAAAAGGCAATCAAGGGTATCCATACAGGGTTAGAGGAGATCAAACTTTCACTCTTTGCAGATGATATGATGGTATCTCTGGAAACCCCCAGGGATTCAACTACAAAACTCTTAGAAGTGATGAAGGAATACAGCAGCATCTCAGGCCACAAAATCAATACTTAGAAATCTGTAGCCTTTATATATACCAACAGTAAGTCAAGCTGAGAAAACAGTCAAGGACTCAATTCCTTTTACAATAGTGCCAAAGAAGATAAAATATTTTGGAGTTTACCTAACAAAGTACATTAAAGATCTCTATAAAGAGAACTACGAAACTCTGAGGAAAGAAATGGCTGAAGATGTCAACAAATGTAAAAACATAATGCTCATGGTGGGGAAGAACCAACATTATTAAAATACCCATACTACCCAAAGCAATATACAATTTTAATGCAATCCCTATTAAAGCACTACTGTCATACTTTAAAGTCCTTGAAAAAATAATACTTCATTTTATATGGAATCAGACAAAACCTTGAATAGCCAAGACATTACTCAGAAATAAAACTAAATCGGGAGGAATTACGCTACCAGACCTCAGACTATACTATAAACCCATAGTGATCAAAACAGCATGGTACTGGCAGAAAAACAGAGAGGTAGATGTATGGAACAGAATAGAGAACCAAGAGATGAACCCAGCTACTTATCATTATTTGACCTTCAATAAGCCAATCAAAAACTTTCAGTGGGGAAAAGACTCCCTATTTAGCAAATGGTGCTGGGTGCACTGGCTGGCGACCTATAGAAGACTGAACCTGGACACATACCTTTCACCATTAACAAAGATAGACTCTCACTGGATAAAAGATGTAAACTTAAGACACGAAACTATATAAATACTAGAAGAAAGTACAGGGAAAACACTTGAAGAAATCACCCTGGGAGAATATTTTATGAGGAGGACTCCCTGGGCAATTGAAGCAGCACCAAAAATACAGTACTGGGGGTATGATCAAACTAAAAAGTTTCTGCAAAGCCAAGAAAATAGTACATGAAACAAGCAGACAGCCCTCAGAATGGGAGAAGATATTTGCAGATGAAGATATTTGCAGGTTATGTCTCCAACAAAGGTTTAATAACCAGAATCCACAGAGAAATCAAACATATTAGCAAGAAAAGAACAAGTAATCTCATCTCAGTGTGGGCAAGGTACTTGAACAGAAACTTCTCTGAAGAAGACAGGCGTACGACCTACAGACACATGAAAAACTGCTCATCATCCTTAATCATCAGAGAAATGCAAATCAAAACCACTTCGAGATATCATCTAACTCTAGTAAGATTAGCCCGCAAAATCCCATAACCATAGATGTTGGCATGGATGTGGAGAAAAGGGAACACTTCTGCACTTCTGGTGGAAATGCAAACAATACGTTCCTTTTGGAAAGAAATTTGGAGATCACTTAGGATCTAAAAATAGACTGTCCATTTGATCCTGCAATTCCTCTACTAGGTATATATCCAGAAGACCAAAAATCATTTTATAATAAAGATATTTGCACCAGAATGTTTATTGCAGCCCAATTCATAATTGCTAAGTCATGGAAGAAACTCAAGTGCCCATTGATCCACGAATGGATTAATAAATTGTGGTATATGGGCACCATGGAATATTATGCAGCCTTAAAGAAAGATGGAGTCTACCTCTTTCACGTTTACATGGATGGAGCTAGAACCTATTCTTCCTAGCAAAGCATCTCAAGAATGGAAGAAAAAGTATCCAATGTGCTGATAACATGAAACCATTTTATAAACACCCACGCTTTCATATGAAAGCTATAACCCAACTACAGCCCAAGATGAAGGGGAAAGAGGAAGGGGAGGGTAGAAGAGGGGGAAGGATGGGTGGAGGGAGGGTAATTGGTGGGACCACACCTATGGTGCATTTTACAAGGGTACGTGTTAAATCTACTAAGTGTAGAATATAAATGTCTTAACACAATACCTAAGAAAATGAGGTGAAGGCTATGTTAACCAGTTTGATGAAAGTATTTCAAATTATATATAAAACCAGCACATTGTACCCCATAATTGCATTAATGTATATAGCTAGGATTTAATAAAAACAAAACAAATAAAACAAACCAATATCTTTTATTCCCTTATACTCATTTTTTTTAATTTCAAAATATTAAAGGGTACAAATGTGTTAGCTTACATCAATCTCTTTTGTAATGCTTGAGTCCTGCTTATATGTGTGCCCATCACCAAAACTGTGTTCGTAGTACACATTAGGTTGGTTTATTTCCCCTTCTTCTCCCTCCTCCTGGTTGATTTCCCCTGAATTTCTGTGCATATGTGTGCTTATCATTTAGTTCCAGTATTTTTCTTTTTTTGAGACAGAGTCTCCCTCTGTCACCTGGGTTAGTTCCAATTTAACAGTGAATACAAGTGGTGTTGGTTTTTTCATATTTAAGATACTTCAGTTAGGAGAATTATTTCCACTTTCATCCACATTGCAAAAGGCATTAGTTCATTTTTTCTATGACTGAGTAGTACTTCATGGTATACATATACCACATTATATTAATCCACTCGTGAATTGATAGGTGCTTGGGTTGATTTCACATCTCTGCAATTGTGAGTTGTGCTACAATAAACATTTGATTGCAAGTGACTTTTTGATGAAAAGTTTTCTTTTTGGGTAAAACTTAGATCTAAGGCATGAAACCATAAGAATTCCAGAGGAAAATATAGGAAAATCTCTTCTAGTTATTGGCCTATGCAAAGAATCTATGACCAAGACCCCAATGGCAATCATGACAATAACAAAAATTATTAAATGAGATTTGATTAAACTAAAAAAAATCCCTGCACAGTGAAGGAAACAATACACAGAGCAAATAGACAACTTATAGAAAGGTAGAAAATGTTCATAAGCTACACATCCAATAAAGGGCTAATAATTAGAATTTACAAAGAACTAAAGCAAATCAACAAGAAAAAACAAACAACCTTATTAAAAAGTGGGCAAAAGACATGAGCAGAAGCTTGTCAATAGAAGAGAGACAAATGGCTAATAAATACATGAACAGAGGCTCAATGTCACTACTCATTAGGGAAATGCAAATTATTGATGAAACCACAATGTGATATCACCTTACCCCAGTTAGAATGGCTTTTATTAAAAAATCTAAAAAAATAGATACTGGCATGGATATATGGATATAGAAAGAGAAATATTTATGCACACTGTCGGTGCAACTGCAAATTAGTACAATCTCTATGGAAAATAGTTTGGAGATTTCTCAAAGAACTAGAAGTAGACCTACCATTTGATCAAGCAATTCCACTATTTGGTATTTACCACTTATAATTATTTTTAATTAATTCATATGCTTCATTTCTCCATTTATGTCTTTTATACTTTGAACATTTTATTTGCCAGTAGTAGAGTTAAAATCCTAAATATTTTTCTTATCACAGAAATAGATTTTGTTTAATGTTGTTTTATTATACATGATATACATTTATTTAGGCTGAGGCCATATAAACAATATATAATAATACAAAGAACAAAACATTAAGATACTTTCCAGATGGGTCATAAAACTATACAAAAGGTATAGTTTAAAAATAATATACTATAAAAATAATAGAACATCTAGAATAGTGGTTCTCAACCTGTGAGTCACAACCCACAGGAACTGTATTAAAGGGCTGTGGCATTAGGAAGATTGAGAACCACTGATCTAGAAGAAAATTTTAGAAATTTTCATCTAATCTCACATAAAAGTCATAAAAGTAACTGAAGAACACCAAATAAAAATTTTAATATATTTTAGATGAAGTAGCAGAATTTCCAATACATTAAATACTTAAATAAAGTTGTAAAGAAATACAAAAGTAAACCTAGTGTTTTCAAGTCATAAAAAGCAAAGCATTTGGGGCGGTGCCTGTGGCCCAGTGAGCAGAGCGCTGGCCCCATATGCCAGAGGTGGCAGGTTAAAACCCAGCCCTGGCCAAAAACTGCAAATAAATAAATAAATAAAAATAAAAAGCAAAACATTTGTTGCAAAATTGAGGGGTATAGACCACATCTAATCTCACGAGCAAAGAACATGCAAAAATTTTTAAACAAAATGTGCAAATGCATAATAAAAATGAACTATACTAGTTACAAAATGTTTACAAATCAATATAATTAGGGGAATTTTCTCCTTTTTTAACCTATCAAACTATAGAGTCTTATAAAATGTGATGGTACCTAGGGCTATGTGACTGGAAGGAAATATAAATTCTTATATGTTTACCTTTCTGGAAGGAATTTATTGAAAGTTTAGAAGTATTTGCATCATTTAAGTCATTAAGTAGTTCTAAACTATATCAAATATCAATGTACAAGCATTTCAGTATAACCTTATTAAATATGGAGATATTAGAAATAGCCTAAATGCCTAACTACAGTATGAGACTAAATGAACTATTATTTATAAAACAGGAGTGTAGGGAAAATGCTCTTGGTAAAAATTTAAATAAGAAAACAATATCCCAAAATATTGATTGATTTTGTGAAATTATTTTTTTAAGTTTATATTTTCATGGTGCAATTAAGGGTAATTTGTAATGTTTTTATTATACATTTTGGTCATTCTCCATTTCTTTAAATCAATAACAATTACTGTAATAGTCACCCATTAATAACCAATATTATTTCAAGAGAAAAATCCAGAAAGAAGAAACTATTGGAACAAAGGTTTAATGTTTCAAAGGTTAAATTTATGATATGATTTTAGAACTGCTTAATTTCACATGTTTCTACCCTATACATATCATTTCTATCAGAGTAATTGCATATTTACCACAGAATTGAAAAGGCATTTAAGTTGAGAAGTCAGCTGTGTAGACATGAAACTCTACAATACTGTAGTGATCAGAATCACTGGATTTGATCTTATCAACCATTTGTCCATAAAAGAGTCTTACAGTAATGCCATCATGCATATATACATTGTGTGGCAGAAACCACTGTGATATGTATCTATGGTACCTGGGAGATCTTTATAGGTTTGAGTTCCACACTTCAGCTTGTTCAGGCATGTTTCAGGTATTCACAAAGGAAAGAAGGAAGAGTTTCTGTGCGCACGCAAGGTTTCTGGAGTCCTCCCTCCACCTGAATTGATAACAAAGACACTGGAAAGTGATCCCTCTTTAAGAGGACTCATATTTATGGTTCATTGATGTCAAGATTTGGTTTTCACGAGACAGATATTTAAGAATATTAAGCACCAAGAAAAAAAAACATATTTAAAAGAAAAGAAAAAGGAAGAAATAAAGTCAAAAGGAACACAACTACCATCCCCACCTCCTGTATTTCTACTCACCCACAATAAAAAGAGATTCTTTGTCCTCTAGCCTTAGTCTTTACAGGGTTATCAGAGGTCCCAGTCAGCCCTGAGGGCAGAAGAGATGGCTAGAGAAAGAGGGATAAGTTTTGATTATAAAACTGAAACAAAGACTAACTCCAGAATTCAAAGGATAAATTCCTGTTCTGGGAAGAAATAAGAGAACAGAGATTCTTGAATTGTCATTTTCACTTGAACAAAGCCATTGGCTTTTTTTTCTGTACTTTTTATTTCTTCATCTAAGACAAAAACCTAAAATATGTGTCATCTATCAATCGTACAGGACTGTGTCTATAAACCTTTTTCGGTTATAAGAATTTCACCTATAGTGAACACACAAGCTGAACTATCATGGTTTTTTTCAGTGTTTTTTTTTTTCTTACTAGAACAATAGATTATAAAATTACCAGTGTTACATATTTGGCTGGAATTTTTTACATAAATTTAAATATATGGCATATACAAAGACTATTCAGAAAGTATCTGGCCATTGTTAATACTATTTTTCATATTACTTGGATGATATTTTCTAGATTGCCCTGGTACTAAGTCAATTGGCAACAGAGGAAGAGGTTATCAGATTTATAAAATATGTGATACAGATTGTTCCTTGCTCTCTCATCCTTTCCCTCTCCCCATCTTTGATCTCTCCCATTTCTCTCTCCCTCTTCTCTCCCTCTCCCCTGTCCCTAATATATATGTGCATGAGTTTTTTAAATGACTATTCCTCTGGTTATATGAAAATTCTGTGTTTGAGAAACTCATAAAATTCTCTGAATCTTTGTCAACTTTCTGATACCTTAGGTTTAGAGTGATTTTAAAACAGTTTTACCGTCCTTAAATTTTCCTCAACTCTACCAACCCACACTGAAGATCACACCTGGAGTTTGTCATTGTGTGAAAGTATTCCCATTCTGTCAAAGTAAGGTCTGAAACTCCCACCTCTGACCATGCACTGTCTAAATTTTCCATCTCCCAATGCACACTGAAGTTTCCCCCATCATTCCTTCTGTCTCTCCCCATTATGCCACTACCCTGGTTTATAGGTAATTCTATTTTGCTCCTTATCTTATAGTCTGGTTAATGTGTTCAATGATGTCAATGTTTATTCTGTCTCCTTCACCCCTGTAAGTTGGCCTCCGGTGAAATATACACCCCATGTTCAGTATAGCACTATTCACAATAGCCAAGATTTGGAATCAACCCAAATGTCCATCAACACTTGAATGGATTAGGAAATTATGGTATATGTACACAATAGAATATTATATAGCCATAAAAGAATGAAATCATGCTATTTGCAACAACCTGGATGGAACTAAAGATCATTATATTAAGTGAAATAAGTCAACCACAGAAAGACAAAACTCACACATTCTCACCCATATATCAGAGCTAAATAGTAAAAACAATTGCTCTCATGGAGATAAGAGAGTGGATTAAAGATTTTCAGGAGCTGAGAAGGGTGATAGGCAGGGGGACATATAGTGGAGATGGTTAATGGGTACAAAAATATTGTTAGATAGTTGACAGAATGAATAACATTTTATAGCATAAGAAGTAACTATAATTGACAATATGTTAGAGTTGCTTAAAATAACTTAAAAAAGTGGAATTGGAATGTTCCTCATACAAAGAAATGATAAATGGCTGAGGTGATGGATGCCTCAGTTACCCAGATTTGATTAATTCACATTGTATGCCTGTGTCAAAGTATCACATGTACTCTGTAAAGTTTGTACCCATAATAAATTTTAAAACTAGCTTGAGAAGGAAACTAGTGCCTGACTGCTGAGACTTTTGTAAGGCGTTGTAAATACTGAGAACATATGTAAGATTCATATGAAAGGTAACCAGATCCCAGAGCTTGGGATAGATGCTAGGATGCAGACAAAACATGCCAGAACATTATTCTTTTGGTCTCCTGCCTGGGGGATGTTGAGAGTTGAGTGGCTTGAAGGTATTAGCCCATTCAGATAACCACTGACTACAAGGAAAAAACTCATTACTCAGCTCATTGATTTTCCCCACAATTCCAAGCTCCCTAAATTTAGGCAACCTGCCACTTTTTTTTTTGGCCATCCTATTGTTCACATCTGTTTATCTCCTCTTGAAAATTTCCTACTGGAGCTTTTTAAAATATAGTCTGGTAAACTACATCTCCTACTTTACTCATTCCACACATTGTTTCCTCCTATGTCAATGAAAGCATACAGGCCATTTGGCAAAAACTGTCTCCTTATTCCCTGTCTCTGAAAAAGGGCCCCTGTGGGACCCTGATTTCACCTCCATCTCTCGTCTTTTGGAGGACATTGGAGGATGTTGCTTCCTCCACTTTTGTATATTTCCACAATGTTTCCATTTCTAAGGAGAACTTTCTCACTACAGAATAGAGAGTTAATTTCTTCATCCCATATGTTTATTATTTTTCTTTCAAGTGTACTGTATCCATCTCATTTCTTTCAACATGAATTTTAAGAGTAGATTCTATTCATTGCTTGTATTTAATCCAAATCCATTGTCTCTCAGCTTCCAATACTATATTCTCCTGATCTGCTAGTTTAACCATCTCCTATGACTCAGATGCGATAGTCCATTTACATCTGTTATCCAAGTGTATTTATTGGTAACACCTTCTTGCAGCTGTTCTAGTTTTGGATGATAAATTATATGGTCTCTCTACCAATATTCCCCTTTGGTGGGAATGGTGAGATACTAAGAGAATTTGGGAAATGTAATTATCTCTATAATGATAAATGTAGAATTGTAAACTCTAATAAGAACTGTATCAAGATAGGACTCTGGAGCTCTCCTAGCACAGACCATGAAGAGCTGGCACTGTTTAGTGCAGGGTTTCTCAACTTTAGTACAACTTGATGTTTGAGGCTGTGTAATCCTTTGCTGTTCTGAGCATCAGAGGATATTTAGCAGCATCCCTGGCCTCTACTGATGCTAGTAGATTCTAGTTATGTTCCCTTTCCTCCTCCACACTCCCAGTACGGACACTCAAAACTCTGCAGATGTCACCAGCATGCCCCAGGGAGCAAAATCCCTCCTGAGAAATATTGGCTAAGAGAATCAGAGAAATGTCTCCAGAGGAAGCAAGATTTGAACTGAAATGTGATTATGTTTAGGGCATGAAGGAGTCTGGGAATCTTCCATAATTGTATAGGAGCAGATATCGTATGGATTTTGAAACCAAAAGTGTTAGAAATTGTCTCAGAAGTTAATAGGCACGAGCTTAGGCACTCCATCCACCTTGGCCTCCCAGGATGCTAAGATTATAGTTATGAGCCACTGCACCTGTCCTCTTGAGTTTAAATTTTTGAGAAACTGCCAGATTGTTTTCCATAGCAGCTGCATCATTTTATAATATATTCCAACAACCAATGAGTAAAAGTTCTGATTTTTCTATATCCTCATCAACTCTTGTTATTTTCCTTTTTAAAAATTTATTCTAGACCAGCCATGGTGACTCATGCTTGTAATCCTAACACTTTGAGAGGCCAAGGCTGATGGATTGCCTGAGCTCAGGAGTTCGAGATCAGCTTGAGGAAGAGCAAGATGCTGTCTCTCAAAAAAATAAATAAAGTAAAATAAAATAAAATAAGAAGTTATAAGCAATATGGTTTTGGGTTAGTCACTAGATCTATCCAAACCTTAGAATCAACATCCATGAAATTGGGATATTAACCAAGATCCACCACTGAGGGCAACTACCCAAAGCAGAGCCGGCGGAGACCTTAAGGTATTTATAATCTACATCAATAAATGCAGAATCATCGCACCTATAGATAGATGCTGTGATTCAATGGCTTTGTATTGCAACTGGTTAAGCCTTTGCTCCTCTCCACTCCCACACTTTGCATATAAGCTTATCACCTCCCATAAGAAGGAGAAGAAATGGCCCTTTATGCTAGATAAAAAAAGGTTAAATTTTGTACCTTGTAAATCTCCCTGGGAGTCCTTTAATAAATAAATAAAATTTCTTACCTCATGTATCTGAAAACCCCTGTCACCAAATGAAAAGTCAGTAAATACAAAGCAAATAGTTTTTTTTAAGTTTAGTGTTTTAATAAGAAAACTTATGATGTGTTCCTTCCTAATCTTATAACCCAAATAATTTTCACATAGAAGAATATATCACCTGAATAATCAAATACGATATATATATATAATCGATATATATATATAATCGATATAATCGTATATATATATATACACGATATATATATAATATAATGTATTATATAATCAATATATAATATATTATATATATAATCAATAAAAACAATTTGAAAGCAAATAAAGTTTGCATGTATAATATATAATGGATACTCTTTTTAATTGAGCTTTCATCATTCTTTATCAACTTCTTATTTTTAGGGGGGCTTATTGTTATTTTGCACTAAAAATGCACTTGAAATGAAAGAACATAAAAAATAAAAATCCTTGGAAAAAAATAGAAGATGAGGAAGGGAGCACTTGGAAAGAGGTGGAAATAGTGCATGCATACAATAATACAAGGTAGAATCCAAGAAGATATGAGCTCTATTTCTCTCTTGCAGACAACATTTATTGCTTTATCTACACATGGTGGACAATTACCTTTTTTTAATATAAATTTTCATTCTAGGCCTACTGCAATGGCTCAGGCCTGAAATCCTAGCTCCCTGGGAGGCTGAGGTGGGTGGATCACCTAAGCTCAGGAGTTTGAGACCAGCCTGAGCAAGAGAGAGACCCTGTCTCTAAAACAAGTCAGGCTTTGTGGTGGGCACCTGTAGTCCCAGATACTTGGGATGCTGAGGCAAGAGGATCACTTGAGCCCAAGAGTTTGAGGTTGCTGTGAGCTACAACGTCACGACACTCTATTGAGGGCAACAAAGTGAGACTCTGTCTCAAAAAACTAAATAAATTTTCATTCTGGAAAGTATTACATCAGGTAAATTAGTAAATGTGTTTTTTGTCTTGAAACAGAAACATCAAAAATATTACTAACTGTTACCATATCATTATTCCAAATAAAGCCTGCAAAGTGACATAAAACCTTTCTGTTGAGGTAAAAATGTTAACTGGAAAGTCAGTCTGTGTGGTAAGTCTAGGTATCTTATGCCTGATACATAGGAGATGTTCAACAAAGATATCTGTTGTTGTTGTCTTCCTCCTGTCCTGCGAGTCCCTACCCTTCTAATCTACACTCTCCACCAATTAGGCCTCAACCATTCCATGACTTAAATGATCTGGTCTAGGTTGATGACTCTGACTTAGTACCTGGTACTTCAAATTAAGCAATAACTCAATCATATGTTTACTCATTGCCCTTCCTTGTATCCATTATATTATATCAGGATTCAAGGCACCACATTTCATCCAGAAAAAATTTGCCATTCATCTTCTACCTCTTTCTTTTCATCTCCCCTGGCCAATTGGACAGTTCAACTTCTCAATGCCTCAACTTCATCTTTTAAAAACCAGGAATGACCATAGTACTTTTCTCATAACTCAAAAAGGTTAAATGAGCTCGTGCATTAAAACGTAAGCAAACACACAAACATGGACATTAGTACAGTGTATGAGCAGATTGTGCCCAAAACTATTACTGAGCAATTACTGATATTTGAGATCCTCTATTCCTTTTTATTTCTGTTGAATGGGGGGAATAAAAAAGCAAATTCTTTAATAAGATTTTTTCCCAATCTACCTTTCAAACCCTGAACTTCTAGAAAACATTCTCATTTATCATGTGTCTTCGACAAAATGAACATCTTTCTGTCTCTGACCTTTCTACTTCCTTATTTCTGTTTATACTCTTTTGAAATGCCCTCACCCTGGCTGTCAAAATCTTACTCAGTCTTCAGAGACAGAATGAAAGCCACCTTTTCCTATGAAAATAAGTTCCTTCGCATTTCTCTTTTTTTTCCCTAAAGTTTTGAGTATTATTGCTGGTTTATATTTCTAGATCAACTTAGATCTTCAAGTTCTCAGAAAATATAATTTTTTTTTTAAAAAAAAAGTTTACTTGGAATTGTAGTAAACTTGTACATAAATTTGTAGAAAGTTGACTTCTTGATAACATTTAGTGTCACCATCGGGAACATGATTTTCCCAATTTACTCAAATCTCTTGTCTTCTGTGTTTATTTATAATATAGATGCATAGGAAAAGGCCCAGAAAAAGTAAAAAATAAAAAGGTAGTTTTAAAAAGCGAGCAGGTTTGAGATGTTCTGATTTGGGATGGTTAGCCAGAGCTCAATGAAATCAGAAAAAGTGGGCAAAGAGAAAGGTCATAAGTAACTATGAAGTTTTGTTGAAGCATCAAAATGGAGTTGTGTTAGGAAATGCCTGGTCTTCCAGAGACTTCTGGTTACTGGTATTAGGAGTATCTCTTATCCCTCAGCAGCATTATCAACATTTATTAAGGTAAATAAATAAAAAATGCATCTGGGTCAGAAGGAAATATTGGGAAAAAAGGGTGGGGAAGAAAGAATAGTTAAATGGCTTCTTACATCAAAGACTATAGGCACTAAAGTGTATCAGGGTTGGGAGAATTCCAAGAGGGTGGTCTCCCTTAAGAGGAGTTCTGATCTTATCAGTGGTACTCTGGTGAAGGAAAGCCATAATTATTAAGATGAACTAACTACTTGTGTATCTCGGGACTCTATGGCTGCTTTGAAAGGGAGAGAGGTGGGAAGGGCATCAGGCAAAGGGATTAACGTTACTGGAAAATAATACATTGAATTTATAACCTTTTTGAAAGTTAAGCGGGAATAGAATAAAATGACTTCGCAATGGTGACATTGATTTCTTAAATCAATGACTTTATAATGGTGACAAGATTTCTTAAAATTAAAACATTTGTCCAGCAATGGTTGGTACCTATAATCCTAACACTATGAGAGGATGAGACAGGAGGATTGCCTGAGCTCATGAGTTCAAGACAAGCCTGAACAAGGGCAAAACCCCATCTCCACCAATGACAGAGAAATTAGCCAGGTGTGGTGGCTGGCACTTGTAGTCCCAGCTACTTGGGAGGCTGAGGCAGGAGGATCGCTTGAACCCAGGAGTTTGAGGTTGCTGTGAGCTGTGAAGGCATCACTGTACTCTAGCCAAGCAACAGACCCTCTCTCAAAAAAGATAAACAAAACAACTAAAATATCATATTCCTTCCCTAGGACAGGAAATATAAACACAAGCATCTGGGAATAGAAAATTACAGAAAATACATCTAAATGATTTAGAGTTAAACTTTATATTTGTTCTTTATGCTCCAAAAATGAAAGACAGTGCCTGAGAGTAAGTTAAAATTGACAGAGCTCTGGCAGTTTGGATACCATTAACTGCCGTCTCCCAGCTTACAACACATTCTGATCTGATGATGCTGCCCAAGCTGTGCCCAGGAGTGCAATACATATAGTTTCTTTCAGCATAATTATGGAGGTACCTGGTCCATGCAGTGAAGTAATATAATGGATAATAAAGCTCCCCAAGAGTCCCAAACAAGTCACATAAGCAAATAAAAACCTGGAGGCTTCATGAAGAAAGCTCTCAAAAGCTAGCATTCAAGGTAATGAGGAGGTTTTCACTGTGATGCGTACACTCCAAAGCACTAATTCTCAAGAATGTAGGAACTCAGGACCGACTTTCAAGGAAAGACAAGCCCGTGCAATTATTTAGGCTCACGAATGTAATGGGAAGTGGCTTAGTCCATCAAGGAATATGCATCTGACTATGGTTTTATTGATACAAGTGGAAGTATTCAGATAATTCAGATTCACAGAATATTCTTCAACCCACCAGAAACCAGAGACGGTGGATGTACCTCCTACTTTATACCTAGAGAGTGCTTCAGACTTACAAGATGACCAGTTAGAGCAGTGACTTTCATCCAGTGTGCCTTGAGAGGATCTTAGGCATGCCATGAACATTTTTAAAGATCATTAATTAAATTATTTTGAAAGAAGTTCAGAGCACAGTAAATATATTCTTTTTTTTAACTTTTTTTAATCAACATAATTTCAGCGTACCTCAGAAGTATAACTATAGGTTCAAGTGTGCTGTAAGATAAAAAAGGTTGAAAAACACTGAACTTGTGGTCATCAGAACACAAAACCAACCTCCAGCATGAGGCCTCCCACTGCCACGCAGAGACGAGATTGGCACCATTCTTGCTCTTCATTACTAAGCTAAGAGTGGTTCAAACCCTCCATTCCAAAGCCCATGCTCAAGATTTCTGAAGGAATTCAGATGGTTCCTTCTGCTATTTAGATGTCTGCATGTTAAATTATGCCCCTGAGCACTTAGATGTTCCGATATTTAGCACACCTACCCAGACAGGAAAAAATACTCTCCCTGTTTTCAAAAGTGCACCAAAGATGCTGTCATCCTGTCTCTTTTTTTCTTGCTCTTACTCTTTGTCTCTTTTCTTCTCACTTAAAAACAATCACAAACACATATACACATGTGTGTGCACATATTCTTGATTTATAATAATCATTGCTATAGAGTTGGGACGTTTATCAAAGCACAGCATAAAATTCTACAAGAAACAACTTAGAAGTGTGTGTGAGACATCTACGTTCTTCTGATCCAACCTCCATCTATCCTGATGCTGGGGGTTCCTGTGGTCATTCCTTCTCCTCAGTGCCGAGTCCCCCATAACTTTATCCTCACCCTTTAGGTTCCTATAGCTTTGGATTGTCCTTGATGGATAATTAATCCTCTCCTACTCTTCAAGCCCAAACATATGGCCAAACTGCCAGGTGCTCAGCAGAATAAAGTTCTTTCCATTTAAGATGCATACTTTAATTTGTTTGCTGTAAGCTTCTATCTAGTTGTCCCTATGTGCCAATCACTCTTCTCAATAGGGGAAATGGAAAGATCAAGAGGTAATCCCAGTTGGTGGTGATCTTAGTGTGAATCCTTCATGTCTTCTCAGCAGATCTGAAGGTGGAGCAATTGGCCCTCTGACAACAAAAGGTGAAGCAGAGGACATGGAAACCCTGTCTGTGCAGCCTTCATAGACTGGCTGGAACCACTCCATGGTCAGTGGCTTCAGGAGGAAATGCTGGTCAGCTGTAGTAACAGAACTGCAAAAAGGGAGGAGCAGCACTAGGCTGCTGATTAAAATCAGGGGTACAGGAAACCTTTTTTGTTTTCCTGCAGTTTTTGGCCAAGGCTAAGTTTGAACCCGCCACCTCCAGTATATGGGGCTGGTGTCCTAGTCCTTTGAGCCACAGGCACCACCCTGCAGGAAGCCTTTTTGAAATCAGTGGTTCTGTTTAACCCTCAGGGGAAAAAGCCTGAGGGTAGTTAATGAGGGCTGGCTCATAATGACCTCCCTAGTCCTTCCTGGCTAGGATTTCAGCTTTAAGTTTTCTCTGTGGTCCCTTTGGCAAGAGGGAAGTGTATTCAGCTGGTTGGGGGGCTGAGGATTTTACTTCTATTTCTCACACTAAATTTGTGATTGGTGCGTTATTACTGAGTCCCCCTAGCCTAGTGTTATCTTTCTTACAGATGCAATAAAATGTCACGTTATTTTTTAAGTTGACCTCCGATTTTTGTGAAATGACTAGACAAATCATGGGTTCAGAAGTCAGTAATGAAACAGGGATAATTTTGACCCTTGATGGAAAGAACCTGTGACCTTGGCTTCATTCAAAAGCTTCATTTCTAACCACCTGAATTTACAGACCACTGACTGGTGTCATAATTTGTGAGAAAGAATGATTCATTCGAAGAAAGAAACTGAGACCTATGGTATGTACTTAATCCATGTTTCAGAGATGAGGCCAGAACAGGCAGGAAACTCTCTAGAATTTCTTTGTCTTCTGAAGCTGAAAAGCACAGACTATTCCAAAGAAAACTAATTTGTATCATCTGCAATCAGAAGAAAGGTCTTTGGTATAAAGCTTAGCATTCACTATTTACGTGTGAGATGCATGTTTTTAGGGATACACTGACTGCTACAGAAAACGAACCAAGTTTGGTGAAGACCAAGTATTCCTGAATGTTACTCAAAGTCTCATTAACTTGTTGCTGAAGCAACAGGGACTTGGAGCTAGAATATCTACATTAGTTATCAAGGCATATGTAAAGACGACTGAGAAAGCGAGGAGAGGATTTAGAGCTGCAGTCTTCTTCTGCCCTGCCCTCCCCTCGCCTCACTCTCCCTTTAGCTGCTCCTTGGAGTACAAGCCCAGAACCAGACTTGAACAGTTCACTGCGGACACTTCTTTACTCTGATGTTGAACTTATTGACGATGAACTCATTCACTTTCTTAGTCTCTCTCCCCACGAGGCACAATTTTATACTTGGACAAAGGGACATTATTTTTTGTACTTTTTTTTATATTAAGGAAAACAATATGATCTATTTTTAAAGGCCCACTTCAAATATAAATTCTTTTTATGAGCCTTTCAAAGAACTGAGATTTTGCTCAACTCTAAAACTCTAAGAGTTTGGTTTTTAAACCTTGTTTTCTGTCAATCTATTTCACCCTACCTCCCTACTTAGAGTATAAGTTCTGTGAAACCAGAAAATGTGTTTCATTCATCCTCATGTTCAAGGGCTGTCTGGAAAGTAACCAGCCATTGTTAATAAAATGTATTCACAGGGCATGGCTGGACACATTCTGGACAACCCTTGTCTACTGTAATAGTCTGATTCTTGTTGTATATGTAATAAATAATAATAATATTTGTTCACTTAAATTCCCCTTTGAAGTAGGGAGAAGAGGCAGGGGGTAATTATTTGTTTAACTAGTTACCTATCTGCAAGATAGCTATAATTCCCACTTAAGAGGCTGGTTAAGAACTATACTGTGAAAATATGTGAAAGGGCATTGTGCAGTGCAGAAGACCGTATATAACTAACAAATTATTGTTTAAGTATATAGGTTTTAGAGTGATGTCCTCATATATAAAAGGAAGTCCAAAATCCTTAATTCTTAATGGATTTCTTTTTATGAATTTTTAAGCCTCAAGTGATTTCCACAATATGGTTTTAAGAATAACTGAAATGTACTTGACAGAATAATAAATTGAGTCAGAAGTCTATGTGGCCAATTATTTAAGAAGAAAAACATTTTAGTGACCCGTAATTAGAAAAACATGGATTAAAATATGCTTTAATTATTCCTGTAAAACATACTGTGATAAATGTCTTTTTGTTAAAGATTACTTAAAAAAAAAAATTAAATGCTTAGCCTTTCCCACATGGTTATAAATGCTCCTGTATATAATTTTATGTACCTCCTTTGGAACCTCAGGTTTTTTTCCTTTTTTTTTTTTTTTTTTTTTTTGAGCAAGAGTCACAATTTGTTGCCTGTGTAGTGTGCTATGGCATCACAGCTCAGCAACCTCCAACTCCTGAGCTTAGGAGATTCTCTTGCCTTAGCTTCCCAAACAGCTGGGACTACAGGCACCCACCACAATGCCTGGCTATTTTTTTGTTTGTTGCAGTTTGGCCGGGACTGGGTGCGAACCTGCCACCCTCGGGATATGGGGCCAGCACCCTACTCACTGAGCCAGAGGCGCCAGCCCCCTTTTTGTTTCCCTTCTTTTTTAGAGACAGAGTCTCACTTTGTCACCCTCAGTAGAGTGCTGTGGTGTTACAGCTCACAGCAACCTCCAGCTCTTGGGCTCAGGCGATACTGTTGCCTCAGCCTCTGGAGTAGCTAGGACTACAGGTACCCGCCACAAGGCCCAGTTATGTTTTTGTTGCAATTTGGCCAGGGCCTCGTTTGAACCCACCACCCTCGGTATATGGGGCCGGCGCTCTACTCACTGAGCCACAGGTGCCACCCAGTTTCTTCCCCTTTAAAAATTCAGCTCCTTAATAATTTACACTAACCTATAGTGAAGTCCGCATTGTATATTTTAAAAGCAACAGTAGATCAAAATCATCAGCTCCATTTGAAATAATGGGTAAATCTTTCATTATTTATTTTTCTACCTTTATTGAGGTATAGTGGACAAATGAAATTGTATATATTTAAGGTGTGCAAGATGATGATTTGATACACACATACGTGGTATAATAACATTCACAATCAAACCGGCTATTGTAGTTAGTAATACCGTATTGTTTACTTGAAATTTGTGAGGAGAGTAGATTTTTAGTGTCCTCACCATATATACACACAAAAGGTTAAGCATGTGTGATGACAGATGTGGGGATTACTTTGATTGCGGTAGTTTTTTAAGGAATCTGTGTCTCTGAAGTGTGGCTTTCACATGTGTTTCTGTCCTTCCTCCAGGTTTATGACTTCTTTATTTTCCCTTTCTCCCCTATTCCCTTCTCTGCCTATGGAAGCCCCAATCTATTTCCTTGAAGCCCTCTTCCCTTTTGAATATATTTTTAATTTTTTTTCCTTGGATGAAGCATGAAGGTGGGAGTGAGCTGGAGTGGGGAGGATTTCCCTTTTCCAAGATGGAATAAGATATCATTATTTCTTTCTGAAAAAGTCTTTCCCTGCAGAGCAGTAGACTCTTGCTACAGAGACATCTGGGAAGGTTCCATAATGGTCATTTCTTACCTCCTGTCAGAACCATGAGAGGGTCTTTTTGAAATTCTGGAAGTGAGAACTTGACAGGTTCCTGGTGTGAAAGCCTAATAAATATAGAGACCCCATCTGACTGCAGCCACAGGAGTTTCTCACTTTCTTCTAGTCTGTACTCATGTTCCAGCAATTCATTAAATCCACTAGTGATAATGGTTAATTTTATGTGTCAACTTGGCTCATCCATGATACTCATTCGTTTGGTCAAAATCAGACTAGATTTTGTTGTGAAGATATTTTTGAGATATGATTAACATTTAAATCAGTAGACTTTAAGTAAAACAGATTATTATTTATAACATAAGTGGGCCTGATTTCAACAGTCGAAGGCCTTAGGGTAATAGACTGAGGTCCCCAAGAAGAAGGAATTCTGTCTCCGGATTGATCAGGACTCCTAATAGAGTTTCCAGTCTCCTGGACTGCCCTGCTGTGCAGATTTCAGATTTTATAATATTTATATTATGCATGTGTATATATGTTACTAGATGAAGAGGGTCCAGCTGCCTGTCATTGTCCAGCCAATTTGCAGAGGCAGGGTTTATGTCCAAACAAGCTTTATTTGTAAGAAGGCCAGCAATTCTGGAGAATAGTGCGAGTAACCTCTCAATTCTGTTCTGCCTCAGCTATAATTCTAATAACTTTTAAAATGAAATACAAGAAAAGCAGCCTAGAAAATTTTTACTTCATCTGATAGGAAGTAACATCATAGTAGTCTCTATTCTAACAATGCAAAATGTTTAAAAAGAAAGGTGATTTTCATTTTAACAAAATATCTAAGAGAATCATCAAAGCAAACGTCATATCATCAAAGTAACCTTTACTCTACCAATATCACAACACCTACTATCTATGCCTGACTACCCACTCAGTCTCCTGAGATAAACATCTCACTATCAGGGAGAAACCTTAACTAGATAATCATGGGGAAGTTTCAGGGGAAGAATGTGAGTTAAGCAGACTAGGTCAGCTATACTGCTTCAGCTTAGCTTCTGGGACTCCACCTTGTCGGCCACTTTCCTGGCTTCAGATATATGTTTGTAATTTTCTGGAGAGTAATGGAAGCACTAGTAAAGTAAACGATCTTCCCCCTCATGACATCCAACTACCACTGCTCCAGGTAAACAGATCTTGGGTGTTATATCTTTTTGGATTTACCCCATCTCTCTAGATTTCAGGGGGGTAGTTTTTGTTGAGATGTGAGTTCTCTGAAACCTTCAAGAATGGCTCTTGAGGGCGGTGCCTGTGGTTCAAAGTAGGAGGGTGCCAGCCCCATATACTGGAGGTGGTGGTTTCAAACTCAGGCCTGGCCAAAAACTGCAAAAAAAATGAAAAGCTCTTCATTTCCACTTTCACAAGTTTTTGCTTATTGTAAGGATGGGTGTGATGACTTTCAGCTTTTTACATCTCATACCTGAAAAAAAATTAGTGAAATCTTGACCATGTCATTTCAGATATCATTTGCTTTTTCTTTCTCTTCTTCTTCTGGGACTCAAATTGCAGGTAAATTAACCTACATGACATTGTCCTGTGGCTTTTAGAGGCCCTGTTCTGTTTATTGCCCTCTGTTTTCTCTTTATTTTCAGTCACTGACTTCTCTAAAACTTTATCAATAATTTTCTTTGCTATGTCAAATGTGATTATAAGTTTATCTCTGATGTGTTAATGTGACCATATCCATTCGGCTATTTTATTTTTACAGTTTCAATCTCTGTTTACATTCCCTATGTCTTCATACATGTTTGTAATTGTTAACTTAGCTAGGTTTGATCAAATACTATTGCTAATACTTCTGTAAAGGCATTTGTGGATATAATTAACATTTATGATTAGTTGGCTTTAAGTAAAACAGATCACCCCCCAGGTTTTCACCAAAGGCCTTTAGGCCTTTCCTAATAAGGCCTTACATTTTTGGTTGATATCTTAAAAACAAAGGTATGTTATTCCTGAAGAAGAAGGAATTCTGCCTCACAGCTACAACATAGAAAGTTTGGCTGAGTATAATTTGTACTCAAATCTACAACATCAACTGCTGAACTGCCCTACAGATTTCAGATTAACCAGACCCTATAAGTGTGGGACTTACTTTCTTAAAGTAAATCTCTCTCTTTCTCTCTTTGGTATATGTAATATGCCTGCATCTTAAGGGAGTGTAGTGCTGGAGAGTGTTTCCCAAAATTCCTTCCCTGCATTTATCCTTCATTAGATTTTACTTGCCTGTGCCACAGCAGTGGTTCTCTTGTCTCTACACAAATGGTAGACTGTTGTAAATTGTTACTCAATGAAAGCCTCACAGTGGGGCAGGGGTAGTTCTCAATTTCCTCCTTCCATTCGTAAGTAGGCTCTCATGCCTGAGGCTCAAAGGTGACACTTTTCAGCATTTCTTCTCCTCTCTGTATTTCTATATCTGGTTTTCTATCCAGTGACTGATGGCTTTTTCTAGGTGTCATTGTAGGATAAGAGGGTAGAATGACATTCTCCTGTGCTCTTTATATTTGCTAAGATGGAGTAGAACTTTCATAACAAAAACAAAAGACTTTTACCTTAGTGCCAAATGTGGAATTCTTAAAATGCTGTATTTTAGCAGAGGAAGGCATGGGATATATAGAAAATAGAAATAGATAATTAAAATTCCCCATCCCAAATTGTCAACTACTTAACTAAACTAATTCGTTCAAAATTGCAAGTTCGCTTTGATTTGATTACATGGTGTTGAGTCTGGACTTGTAAGATATCATGACATGACTTCATTCTTGCCTTTGTGTTTCAGAATCATGTTTCAAACCTTTCTTAAAATTCCCTATTCTTCAACGTACTGAGTTCCTAAAGGAACAGTAAAAGTATATGTGTGTGTGTGTGTGTGTTGTAATACAGCATATCTAGTGACACAAAAACTTGGCATAATGCTAGACCCAAAACAATGGTGTTTTTTCAGGTGCAAGGTTCTGGGGCCTTGTTTTTGACAGTCTGTTTATTTTACCTTGATTTCATCATTTTATAAAAGCCTTCTCCCATACCAATCTCCAATTATCCACATCCCTTCTTCCTTCTACATACACAGTTTACAGTGTTACTAAAAACACTCTAAAATAAAAAAAATATATTTCTTGATAAGACTGAAGGAATGCCATCTTGCAAGTTATAGACTTTCTTATGTGTTTTTCCATCTTCATTATTGAAGTTTGATCATTAAATCCACGTACAATTCTGAACTTTTGCTATTGTGTTTCTGTTGATCCTGATCTTTCTTCTCCCTTTAGACCATGTAGTTATATTTGTCTCTGTCTGAATAATTTGAGACAAAGAAAAAGGAGTAAATTTACTTGGTTATTACTGTCCTTATTCTTAGTACAGTGTCTTGGGAAGACTTTTTAAATTAAAGTTCTATTTGTTTTGATAAAAAATATTTTAAAAAGTCAATTACTAATATTTTTTACACTTATCTATGGATTCTCTTCAATAGCTATGAGCTTTTCTTATTAAAGTACACAAATGATAGCTGGTAGTGACCTTATTATATAAGAAATAAAAGTTTTATGTGTTTAGGATACTCCATAAGCAAGATCATGCCTTAAGAGTTCCGTAGAATGATTTAATGAAGATGACTCTGAAGTCAGGACCTCTTGTTTCCCTCCTAGCTTGCCAGTTTCTACATGCCTCCCTGAGAAGTTTATTTACATATAGCTCTCAGTTTTCTTACATGTTACATTTCATTAATACTTTATACATCATGGTATACCTGTGATTAAAAAAAAAATGGATTCATGTAGTTGCTCCTAAGGCAATTAAAAATTAATGTCCCTATTGCAGCTGACAGGGATTAACATTACCCATTTGAAGACAATGATATGAAAGAATTCAAAAAATTTAAAGAAGAGTACATTATGGATTCAACTTATTGGTAGAATTCAGAAACTCGGAATTTCAACCTGTCTCACTTAGAGACTGGCCTTTGCTCATTTTGAACACATTTTTTCTCCATTCAACAGTTTATTTTCAATATTATAAATTATATCAATTGTTTTTCCAGTTGGAGTTGGAAAAAAGAAGTCATTGTTAGTTTGATTGTGCCATCCAAGCAATAAATAGCTTCTTTCTATTTGTGTTGACTTATGGATTTAGAAATAAAGGAGCTTTTTTAGGAAACTGAGACATAAAATTTTAATTTGCCAATCTTTTGGTTTAAAACAATTTTAATCCAGGTAATAATTTCCATGTGAATATAGACTCTTCTAATTATAATATTATCTCCTAAAAGCTTTTTATATATCAACATATCCTCTAATGGACCACACATCCACTCTGTTCTTTAAAAAAAAATACACAGACTTAGTTATATTATTAGGAGAATAACTAATTTCAGTAAAAATAAAAATTTTCACAAGAGTCTGCTTGCAAAATAGCTTTGAAGATAATTGATGATTCTCCCCCACTGCTCTTGTGCTTGTATTCATTTTGAGTAAGAGTCCAGTTAAAACACAGTAGTGATCATATATTATAAACTTAAACTCAGAGTCAGACATTTAATGGTCTATTAAAATATTCTTCCCAAAATTTGAGGGGATATATTTCCTTGGGGCTTTGGTGAACATTACCCTTGGGATTAGTATTTATACCTAATTTGAAGCCATTTGCTTTCAAAATTGACTGATATTCCCAAGAAAAAGAGCCACTAATTCTGATCTTTAGTTCTCTTTCTTCATCTGGTGGTCCTTTGAAATCTGATAGATACAAGAGCTTTTCCTAGGAGGCATAATCTGGCATGAATAAAGGGCAATATGAATGTGATTAAGAGGGTATGAGTTCTTTCTTGTGGTAGCAGGAATCCTGAAATTCTCTGTAGATATGATATAGAGGGTGATAGAAGGAACATAAAGTCTAATGTGGGCATCAATCACTAAAGCCTGCAAATCTACTCACTGTGGGGAACTTCCCAAGACTTGTGTGAGAATACGGCTTTCTAATCCAGGGATTGTTTCTGAATGAAATGTATTCTGTTTAAGTTCTTTTAAAAGGTGAAAGGTAGTTTCAGAGTCACAAAGTAGGGGAGGATTTGTCTTTGAAGATGACCAATTCTTCCTACTCTGCTATTGTCAGTTTACTGGAAGAGAAACTGCCTTGCATTTCTTCACTGTGCTTCATATTTTATAGACAGTAGAAAACACTCTGCATAAAATACTTCTTTATTTTCTACTTTTTCATCATAATTTCTTTATTGTGCCACCCAGATACTCTCAAATGGCCTTTAAACTCCAAATTTTTAGAACCAGGATGAAAACCAAACTTAGATCCCTCATGGATAATTCCTACCTAGCCTTAATTTTCACTGTCCATGCCGCAGAATGCTTGATTTCATCAGATGCTTCTGGGACATGTGATCTCATATGTTTGCAATAGAAATAAAATTGTAAAACTGGCCAATCTTATTCTCTTGTTAAGTCTTGTAAAATTTTTATAACAATATTAAAGATAATTTCAATGCAGTTTCTGTCTTATCATCCCTTTATAGACATCAGAGTTGGTTCTTGTCACTAAATTTCCCTTTTATCTGAATATTTACTTATTTAGCATATTGTTGACCATTTTATGTACCACTTTATTAAGAACGTACTCTGGGAATAATCTAAGCTCAAAACCCTACATTTGCTAGGCAGGGACTGAGCTATTATGAGCTATAATTTTTTTATGTTATGCAGTTATTAAAGGAGATAGCATACAGCCCCACACTTGTTCTGTATGTTGTAGGAAAGTGAAATACATATGTGATTTGTTATGATGCGTACACACACAAGTGTGTATTAATAAGAGTGTTAATACTGTTAATACACTTAACAAGAGGGTTAAGTCTGTGATTGGGAATCTGAAACTACTACTTGTGTGTGCTCTAAGGAATGAGCATTTTGATGATGGTGAGTAGACTGAACAATTGCTGGAAAAGTGAAGTAATTTTGTTGCACCTTTGAGTATCTTTTCTAGTTTTAGCTCTTTGAAGATCTTTCTAAAACAACCACAATTATTTATTTGATATTTTATTTGTTTCTACTATGATTTGAATGTTTGTCCCTTCCAAAACTCATGTTGAAATTTAATTGCCATTACATGAATAACCGTATTAAGAGACAGTGTGTTGAAGAGGTGATGCAGCCACAAGAGCTCCACCCTCATGGGTGGACGTAATGCCTCAGTAAAAGGGCTTCTGGGTGGGCTTGGGTTCTTGGTTCTTCTGCCTTCCTGCCGCGTGTGGATCCAGTGTTCCTCCCCACTCTGGAGGATGGAATGTGCAAGGCACCGTCTCTCAAGTAGAGAAAGCAGGCTCTAACCTGATCTTGGACTTCCCAGTCTTCAGAACTGTGAGCCAATACATTTTGTCTCTTATGAATTACCCACTGTCAGGTATTCTGTTATGGTAGCACAAAATGGACTTAGACAGGCTACTGTGAATACACATAGTTGGACATCTCTTCACAATAAGTTAATAAAAAGAATAAATGTTCTTTTTGCTGGGAAAAATAATTTCAGTTAAATTATGTCAGATATTTTTTTAAAACCATTGTTAAAAAGGTAATTGAAAGAAATGAGCTGTAGATGAATGGGTTCATTTATGCAAAGATGAAAACAATTAAATAACATGAAAATGATTTTTGTCTTAAGAAACTGTTATTTACCCTCACTGTCTATTTGTACTATAGAAAATATAACTAAATTGTTTCCTGAACAGATTTTTTATAATCATGAGTGTAGGAAATTTGGTTGAAATACTAAACAACATTGAAGTTATGGATGTGGTAAGTATAATAAATATATTACATTTTGTTGTCACCTACCAGATGCTAAAGATATTACTAATTAATTTTCTGATTACTAATTAGATTTCTTCTAAAATGACACACAAATCTTTATTATTGCAAGAATGTCACAGGATAGGATATGTGAAAAACTTCCACAGCCATCGCCAGCTTTTTCTAAAGTTCGTTCACTCAGTAAACTCTATGGGATGTCTATGTTGTGCCACGTGCCACACAAGCTCCAAGGGGAGAAACGAGCCATCAACCCAGCTTTTATGGATCTAACTGGTCATTACTGTAAAAATGAGTCAGAAAGAGCTACAACCATAGAATATTTAAAATATGTTTTAACTGGGGATAAATTGATCTTGTCACTATAGAGGCCATGAAGTCAAGTTTTAAGTCACCATTTCATTGGGAATTGAACACATTAGTCGAAGTGTTGACTGTGTAAAAAACTGGCAAGTCTTCTGGCTTTTGGCCCAACTCTCCTTCCCCGATGCATCCCTCCCTGAGAGCAGTTTTATTAGTCCTCAGCATTATTTCACCTGATAATTTATACACAGGCCATGAAGCAAATGCCCATATAAGGGGCTTTCAGATAAGGCTTCCACCTAAAATCTAAAATCATCTTCATTTCCATTGAGTTTAGGCGTATTTTTAGAAATGATAGCATGTAACAGGCCAGAACTCGATATCAGAAAAGATAACACCCAACAGGTCATAACCAGTGTAGAGTTGTCTCAACTCCTGACTCGCATTCCCTCCAGGGATCCTGAGCCAAGGAGTGTGCTTCTTCCAAACCCCAAGCCACCGGCAGTGAATCTCATCTCCCAAAAGGAACATTTCCCCATCAGGCATGGAATTGGCCCTCTTTCATGAAGACAAGCCAGAATTAACATGGAAAGAGGGATTTACATCCAGTTCCTTCACCACTCACCCCCTACAGCTCCTTGCTGAACACATGATTTTCCCCGCCAGGTGCTCCTGCACACAGGTGTGGAGGGCGCATTGCAGGCAAGTGCCAAGGTGCAGATCCACTCAGCCCTCGGGACGGCTGTGTGGGACTTTCTGACCACTGGGAGCCTCCACGATTTAGTCCAGTGATCCAAATACATATTAGGAAGAGAAGAACTTCCTTAATCAGGACAACAGCCTTCTCTGCCAGGATGCCACATTCCCTGAACCCCTTCTTCCCGAATACTTAGTCTTCGTTCTTCATGACTGCCCTGCTGCAGTGTAAGCTACTTAAGTTGCTTTCTTCAATTCCCAAAGCTGCTGCCTTACTTCTGCACGTGATTATTAAAACTGCCATTTATTTATGCTTCCTATCATCTGGACACACAATGCCACCCCTTCACTCTGCTGGTATCTAGAACGTTCTATAGACTCTGGCTCACTGGCCATTTTTCTGCCTAAACTCATACTATCTCCCTGTGTCAGTTCTATGTCCACATAGATGAGCCATCAACACCCAAGTGGTCTCCTTAAGGCCAATCATAAGCTACACAGCGCCACAATAAACTTGCACTTGTTACCTATGACGTTTCACCTCTAAAATTCCACTCTGGCTGTTCCTGCCTGTACTTCAAGATCTTAATTTCATTGTTTTATTCATTCCTCAACTTCGTCACTTAATGCTTTTTCCCTACGAAGCACATCTCAGGCTTCCTTTTTTGGTTTCCCCACCATTGACATCATGCTCCATTATTTTACCACTTGCTTAACAGTGGTACAGATTGGCCACTTGCTACATCATCTCTCTGTCCACCACCAGACCCAGGTTGTCTTCGTCTGTTGTCTTCCCACAGACAACTGACTGCCAAGAGATGTTTAAAGAGAAATTCACACAAAAATCATGCTAAAAACCTAGTGTGTTAATGAGACCCACCCATCTACTTACATTCATATCAAAAAGTGAATTAGTTTTACTTTCTCTTATAAAAGTGATACCTACCCTCTGGCATCCAAAGCTAAAAAGTTCCTCTAAGATCTGTATACCTTTTCCTTTTCTATCCTATTGTATTATCTATTTTTAACAATCAACACAAAAATAAGCAGGTTAATACACCAAACATGTATTATCTCATGGTTGTTGAGGAGCAGGAATCTAAGATTGGCTTAACTGGCCTGTCCTGGCCATGAGCCTTTCACAAGCTGAGTTAAACTGATGGTCAGGACTGTGGTCTGTCCAGGTTCAACAGGGGAGGATGTACTCCCAAGTTCACTCACATGATTGTTGGCAGACCTCAGCTCCTTGCAGGCTGCTGGACAAAGACTTCAGTTCTTTGTCGTGTTGACCTCTGCACAGGTTTCCTAAGCTGCACAAGTTGATAACTGGCTTCCCCCCAAAAGAGAAAGTATGAGAAAGAACAGTGAAGACAGAAGCACAATGTCTTTATTAACCTAATCTCAGAAACAGTGTGACATCACTTTTGTCATATTCTATTTGATACACAGACCAAACCTAGTCAAATGGAGGCAGCTACATAGCAATGTGAGCACCAGCAGGAGCGGAAGCCATCCTGGACACTTGATACAAGGCTAAGACTCCTTCAAATTCTTGATTTTTCTTCCTTTCTCCTAATTGTTAACCTTTCTCCTCTATTGGCTCCTAATGTGTAAACATGTTAAATTTCTTCCCCTGGTCAAACTGTGCCTTGCTTCCATCACAACTGACTTTGGTCCACACAGGTCCGGGGAGATTTTGATCACCATGTTTGTTGGGACATCTTTGAGGTTTGGTCCGGTGGAGCATAGTCAGTTTCTGGATGCACCTGATGATTGAGAAGGCTTTCATATGGAGAACCACAATCTCCTTTTAGAAACCCTTCTTCCTTTATCCCCCATCTCTCTGTGTTATCCACACTCTCTCACATGGGTTTTCTCAAAGTTCCATTTTGGTCCTATCCTTTTTCCAGTTTTACCTTCTTGATAGACCCCTTTTTCTTTCATGGCTTTCTTTAGTCTAAACTGTTAAAAACCAGTTAAATATGAATTCTGGCTACAAAATAGATTATTTGATAGATGCTCCAGCTGTTCTCCCATGAAAGACATCTTTATGTCTTCAAATAAAATTGGAAGAAAATTTAATCTAGATCAGATGATATTAACCTCTATAATTTCCTAGTTTAACTGCATATTTGAACCTTATATTTACTCTTTATAGATTTGGCTACATCTATTTGAGGACAGAGGTAACCAAAAGGAGCATAATCCAATCTGGACAAAAAACCCAAACAAAACATAACATCATCAACATCTTGTTTGAGTTCATGGGGAGAGGAATGTATTCCACCAGGATTTTGCAGGCATGACACGGCAGAAGTCTGCCTAGCCCATGTGATTATATGAGAGCATGCCAAATTCTAAAACTATTGTAGGAAATTACGTTATCTAATGACTACTGAACCCAACATTGGCACAATAAGTCATGATAGGAAAGATTTCTACACAGCATAGGATGTGGCAGCAACATCATCTGTTGTTGAATTCATAGTCAATGCCATAACTCTGCAGCTGGGAAGCAGCTGCCCTAGCAAGAGAATGCCAAAACTTAACTATTAGGCACCTGTAGGATTCGGCAAGGTCTTTTTTTTCTCTTTTTTGGCCATTTTCCATTTTGTTTTCCTGTAAATAATAGATATCACATAAAGAAACTGGGTTATGCCAGTCTGGCATTCTAGAGGATAATTAACTCTTTGAAGCCATTAGGGTATCATGTGGGGCAAAGGAACAACTTAGTGCTATAGGACTCTATAAATTATTTGTTTGGGATACAAGTAATCCCCTTTTGGTCCAGAAGAATTTATGCCATTCCTAATGTTCCTAGCTTATCCTCAGGAGATATCTTACACAATGAAAGCATATAAGGCCAATGTGATTTAACGTTCAAAGAGAATTCAGTTTACGATGGATGCCTGCTATTGGTATGTATTGATTTTACAAATGTTTAGACAATATTGGAGAGAATGATGGTTAGGGATTGAATGATGGAACTGAAACCAAAACCACATATGATACTTAAATTATGTTTTGTGTCTATATACCACTAACGTGTTGAGCCAAAGAATGCTATTAGATTAATCATTATGTCAAAATTTTCAGTCTTAAAATGGTTTGAAATAACATTGTAATATGTTAATTAAAATAACAGTATAGAAGACGTGCTCTCAATATCACACTCCATAAGGACAAGAAATTGTTAGTCAAAAAATTCAGTTAAGGTAAGAAACCATGGAAAATGAATACACACATATGTCAACCATTTAATTTCAACCAAAAGAATGCAAATGTAGTTTTTTGTTTGTTTGCTTTGCTAATTTTTGATAAAATTGTCAGCACTGTTCAAGCAGAGTTTTTTCCAAGTTCCTGGTGACCATAAGGAAAATAATTGGCACCACATAAGTCAAGCAAGCAACAGATTTTTTTGATCATTATTATTATTATTGAAAGCAATATTACACTCTCAGAGTAGTAGTACACACAGGCTGAAAAGAGAGCAGCCACATTGGAAAGAAGTGGTTTTTGGTCTTTTGAAGTCCTAATAATCTAGGGGAAGGATATTCAAGGCAAAAGGTTTGGCTTTTTACCAAGAATTTGGGTTGTAATTCCTAGAATTGGGTTCCCTCCTATTTTTATACTTTATACGATCATCTCAAACTATCATGGCAAATTCATATGCATAAAAATTTTAAAACCACGAAGTAAATGATATTGTAATTAGCCCAAGTTCATGTAAGGTGACAGAATGAGAAGAGGTTGAGTGCTTGTTGCTTGTGGTTATCAGCCCCCTAGTTAGCTTCTGCCGGAGGGTCTTTAACACCTGCATCCAATCTTCAAACCCTGCATCACATGTCAGCTCTATCTCCTAATCGACTCTTCACAAGAATTTTTAGTATGTATTGGTTAACTGGAGTTTCTTATATTTTCTTGTGGCCGTTCAAAACAAAGCCACACTTGTTACATCCTTCAAAGTATCTAGTTTTTGTTTTAATTAGAGCAATAGAGAGAGCATTATGACACACTGCAATTTAAATGCAAAATGTTTTTAGAATTTTATGAATTTCTCTTAAATTTTTAACAATGCTTTACCTAAACACATTAGGACATAATTTTAGCAGCTTTCAGTTATTAAATTTTGTAAAGTATTGAACTTTAGTTTTTATAAAAACAAGACCCCAAACTTGTATGACGTTTTTGTTTTATTGGTTTGTTTTACTTTTTAGTGTAGCTGACAAGAGGCTTAATAAGATACATAATTGACACTTGATAAGTAAAAACCACAGGAGGTTCAGGAGGAAAATAGTATAGTTACACTAGATAGTGGTCCAACTGAAAATATTCATGAGTATGAATCACAGAAGTTTGAAGAGAGTGGGTGAATCCACCAGCAGACATCTGTTAAGAGTTTCTATAGATTTGACTTACTAGTTGGAATCAAAACTTTGAGTTCTAAGTCCAGAAGGTCTCGGAAAAATTGTTAAATTCCTATCACTAGAAAATAAGTCAAAAAATACTTTGATTCTGATCTGCCATAGTAGAATATGGCTTTGCTCTTCACGGGCACATGATGGCTGCCTTCTCCCTGTGTTTTCACATGGTTCTTCCTCCCTGAATGTGTGCTCCTGGTGGATCTGAGTGTATCTTAATCTCTTCTTATAAGGACACCAGTCAGATAGGTCCTCATTTTAACTTGAACATCTCTTTAAAGACCCTATTGCCAAATAAAGTCATATTATGAAGTAATGGGTGTTTAAAGCTTCAGCTTTTAGTGAATTTGAGGGCAAGGACAATTCAACCTATAACAAATACAATCATGAAATTTCTACAAGAGGTCTGCAGAAGGACCCAAGTTCTTAAGATAATATATTTCTGTTCCTAACTGAAAAAATAAACTATTGTTAGGACCCTAATTTTCAACATGCTTGTTACCTAGTTTATAACTCCAATTTCAGGCTAATATTGCTAATGAAAAACTGAAAGACTCATGTCCAACTGTCAGTACACTATGGCTTCCCTGCTGTTTGTAAAGATGCACGCTCCTCAATGTATGTGCAATTTAGATATCCATAATAATCAAGACCATGCGTTGAAAGAGACCTACCCCCTACCATCACCCTTTCTAGCTTTGCCTAAGGAATATTCCTAATCTCTCTAAGTTTCCTCATCTATAAAACAGAGATAATGCCTTCTTCAAGAATTGCTATGTGTCTTAAATTAAGTGCTGAGTATGTAATGCCAGACAAACAATAAATGGGTATCATTTTTTTAAAATATAATTTTCACAACTAATTCTGTCAATGTATTAGTGGATTATACTTATTTAATAAATTCCCTGTTCCAGGGAGTTTTTATATTTGAATACTTTATTCATATAACTCTAACCTTAATTTCAGTTTAATACATTATGTATTGTAGCCAATTATATTCCAGAAGGTAATTAGATAGATCGAACACAATAGATAATTTTTTCTTTCAATTTTTCTATTTTTTTCTATTAAATCATAGCTGTGTACATTAATGCAATTATGGGGTACATTGTGCTGATTTTATATGCGATTGGAAATACTTTCATTCTACACTTAGTAGATTTAACATGCACCCTCGTACAATGCACCAGTTAAAGAACAAAGTTACATTGAGATTGTTTCCTATGAGACGATGTAGAGTAGAAGTTCTTCATTCCTGATCCCATCTAGAAAGGGTTGTCTATTGAGCCTGGCATTGTCCCAGCTCCCTTGGAAATAGCTAAGGGACTGAAAAATTGTCACTGTGTCACTTAACTACCTGCACCTGTCTGCATAAGAACATGTTCTGTGGTGATTATGGATCTGGTGCAAACCACTGTGCGTGGGGTTTTATTGCACTTCAATTTCCCTTCATATCTCAATTTGGTCCCAAGGCTACTTTTTGGCTTATGAACACCCCAATTCAATACAAAATAAATTGGTTCTATTCAAGAAGATTAGAAATGGTGGGAAATATAATTCCCTCTTTTTCTTGGCAACAGTGGGCATTATTTTTAACCAGCAGAAAATACACAGGAGAAAGAGGACAGAGATTTTTTTCCTTCAATGATACTGAAGCTCTATCAGCTAAGTAGCCTGATACTGACTTTCCAAACCACACTGACACTTTGCTCTGACTCTGCTCTATTGGGGCTTAACAGACAGGGTTGGAGGGGCAGCCAAAAGAAGGCTGGCAACTCCTGTCTTGGCAAGGAACTCTATGTTTCCAATTGCAGGAAAGAATACAAAAGCTGAGAATCTCTTGGGCTGAGTGACAAAGGACGAAAGTGGATGGTTCCAAGTCAAGTTGAAGCTTCAGCTTCATAGCATCCTCATGTAGCTCCATCTGCCTCTTCAGAGAGCTCCCATCTCCCACTGTGTGCAGCTGAGCTTCAAGCGCTCCTGGTGGCATAATGATAGGGACAAAGATATTTCCTCCAGTTGTCAGTGGTGCTCCTATCCTGAAACTCTCCCAGAAACCTCATCCAAATCTTTCTGCTTCCCATCCCTATCTCTGTGAATAAGATGGTGGGCTTTGTCACAGAGCTCATTGACCATATTCATTTCAAGGCCATGTGTACATAAATATGAAATAATACTGTTATTTTCAAAAGTAAGTTCATTGGGAAGATCTTACCTATTGGGACTTAGGATGATACTTATAGCCAGAAGAGGAGATGACTTTGCAGAGGAAGAGCCAGACTGCTGTGTCTAGATACTTAAAAAGACATTTTGAGGAGGAGAACATCTGCAAATGTTGATGAAAATGGCATTGGAACTTCTCTTTTGATCAGGAAATAGGTGGGCCATAAAACGTGTGATGCATGATGCTGCCTGCAGCAACTCCACATTCTGAGACCCAGTCATCGTGTTCCTCTAGAAAGCACCCACAGAACAAGGGAGGGAGCTTAAAAGACCAAAGACATCCCAGTCTCTCTAGCAGGATTCATCAAAAGTTGTCATATTTTTAATTCTGTAAAACTACTGCTCATTTATACTTCACCTCTCAAACCAAAAACTTTTCTGAACAGTGCCCCCAAATACACATTTCTTTTTCTTTTTTTTTAAACCTACAGCACCCAGTATTCCCAGGCGGTCTCACATCCAAGTACTAACCAGGCCCGACTCTGCTTAGCTTCCGAGATCAGACGAGATCGGGCGCGTTCAGGGTGGTATGGCCGTAGACCCAAATACACATTTCTATTGTGATATACAAGCTTGCTCACAAGTTATTTTATTTTCTGTAATTGTGAGTCTCCAAAGGGCTATGGCCGTATGTTATGATTCCTTACACATCAGGCATTTTCTTGCTTGGGAAAGAAAACCAAAATATTTTTATTATTAAATAATAAAGCTTCATCAATAAGAGTCACTTATAGTGAGAAAAGATGTTGTATCATTTGTTTTTCGTTGTTGTTGTTCTTGTTTTGATTTTCTTTTTGCATTTTCTAAGACTCCCCATATGGTAAATCAGAAGAATTAAAAGTGGATAGTTACAAGATCTAAGAAATAAATTAGGTCTCTTGTTTCTTCTGCTAAAATAGAATGATGATATCAGTAACAGCAACAGAACAGATTTGATCAGTAAGCACGAAACTCATGGAGCTAGCTTCTGGTTGAGGAATGGTAAGGTGGTTTGATGGATAGGCATTGGTTTGGAGTCAAGATTCATTTCTTTCTTCTCAATCACATGTAGACCTGAGATGCAAATAACTCTGCGGGAAGTCAGCTAGCTGTGGATGGTAAGGAGACATGGTGAAAATGAGTCCTCAAAAGTTAGTGCTGTTGCCAGTAGCTCAAGTGGCTAGGTGCCAGCCGCATACACCAGAGCTGGCAGGTTTGAATCCAGCCCGGCCTGCCAAACAACAAGAACAACTACAACCTAAAAATAGCTGGGCGTTGTGGCGGGTTCCTGTAGGCCTTGCTACTTGGGAGGCTGAGGCAAGAGAATGGCTTAAGTCCAGGAGTTGAAGGTTGCTATGACCTATGATACCATAGCTCTCTACTGAGGATGACAACTCAAGGCTCTGTCTCAAAAAAAAAAAAGCTAGTGCTGTCATTAAGCTTTTTTTCCTGAGGATGTATAGGAAGATCTAGTTAAGGACTAGTTGATTAAAATGAGGATTTGTTTATGTTTGTATTTATAGGACAGCCAACAAAAGTATAGTTGCTTCCTTCCTAATATGCTGCTGCATATCTATTAAGACCAAGACTACAAAGCACCCAGGTTTGGAGAACACAAGAAAGGAAGACTCCTTCTAAGGGCTTGTCTTCATGGAAAATGACCTGAAATTTACACTAGATGATAGGCCAATTTATAGAAATTTTTTAATCTCTGGAACCTTGTTATAAAAAATAATCCTGAGAGAAAAATACAGATTGTTTGACTGCTTATTAAATCTAGAGCTCTGTGATTGCAAGCAGAACGCTCCCCTCTCTGGTGCCTCTATCCTGCTCTTGTCATTTTTTAGCCAAGTTTGCTCTATATCAGGAACATTTTGGGCTTCAGCCAGATATTTTTCATCTTAAATTTCTTTCTAAAGAGACCAAGGTTTTTGAACAGAGAACTCTGCCTTGTTAAAAAGACCCACAGCATTGAAGGCAGCCTTACTAGTATCCTAGATGACTTGGAAACTGACAAAACAGAAAGAGGCTTTTGGTTTCTCACTCCTTGGTTCTGCAATTGACTCAATGTGAGCAGAGCTGGGGAGACAACGCAACTGGCAGGAATGAAAACACTTTGAAGATCCTTCGCAAAATAAATAATATTTAGAGGTGCGCCTTCTCTGTCATTTTTCTTAGCACATTTGGAAGTTAGATGAAAAAGATAAATAGTTTATATACGCGCCCAAGAATTTCATAGAACTTAGAAAAAAGAGAAGAAAGGCATTTATTAAAATCAAATTGAATGAATAGGTGTAACTAAAGAAGATACAATTATAAAAATTAAATAGATTTATTTGGAGACTATGACAAACCACAAGCAGATATCCTTGTTGGTTATCTCCTTAGGGCTAGAGATCATTTCATGATATGTGTCAGGGGAGAGCAGGATGTTAACTCAAGGGAAGACCTAAGCTTCCTTCTGTATAACCATGTGTGTTTGAGAGAGCAGAGTCCAACAGCTTTAACAGAATCTAGCTTCCACCTGAGCTCTCCTTCACCCTAGACTTTCCACGGTATCTTTGAGCAGCCAGATAATACCATCTTCCTTTGTAGTAGTAGTCTGTTTTTCAAGTGTACTTAGCTGTCTCTAGCCACCTTATTTTAATGTTTTCTCTGAATTTGTGTAAATTCACTTAATGATTCATAGGTCTTATTCTGTTGTAAATTTCACACTTTGTCAGAAATAACAAACTCTAATTCTCTTATTGCAACATTCAGACTAGGAATATATAGCCCCATCTTATTTATGTTAATTATTGATTTCTTTTTAGTCCGTGATTTGCAGGAAAGTGTTCTTTTAAAATTTTATGATTGGCGGCCATCTGATATTTTTCAAATGTTAATCTTTATTTAATTTCCATTGCTCAATGGAAATATAATAATACAGAAGCTAGTTTGTTACATGCCATAGTCTCTTAAGGAGGAAGAGGAAATAAATACATTACTGAGCCCAGGGATGTTAGTGGAGAGCCATCCAACATTTCATTATCTTTAAAAAATAGAGCCACACATCGCTGCATGCTGATACAGATAAGTTTGACTGCTTTAAAAGAATAATTCTGAAGAAATATTGCATTACAAATGCAAAAAGATTGAGAAAGCTGAAGTTGCTCAGTATGTATTGATAATATTAGATTATGTCTCTGCATTCAGGGTAATAAGATTCAAATCTCTAGGAGAGGAATGAAAAATTATATACCATTTTATTTGTTTATTATTCAAATAAGTTAGTGATTTATATCACTTTCATGAAGTAGGAGTAAGAAAAAACTTCCTAAGGTTGGAAAACATAGGCTATAGATAGGACTTTGATCATGTAAACATCTGAAAAGAGATGCATGCACAAAAGATAGAAATAGACAAGCGTAGGTCAAACCTGTGGGAAACGAGTGAGAAATTACTCTGTCTCAAGTGGATGTGACCAGTTTGTTCTAGCAAAGAATTTTATACATCAGTACAGTGTCTTCATGCCCAACAAGATTGCCTAAAATGTCTAACTATGAAAATTTACAACATACGTAGACTTTGGAAGAAAAATCTACTATAGGTTGAATTCCACACAGGTGGGTATTTTGCCCTCTTTGATGATAATGTATTTGCATTTTTGTTTAAAACATTTATACCTTCAAACAATTAGAAATTCAATAATCATTATCCTTCTCTTCTTCTGCCTCAAAGTACCTCGGTCATAAGTTTTCTTAAAAGTAATTCTTAGGAATAGACATATTTATTTTCCCGGAAAGAACAGAGAGGTGTGGCAAAGAAAAGGCAGAGCAGAGAAATTTTGTGGTTTTGAGACAACTAAAGGGAAGGGAAACAAAAGTAGAGTCACTTAGCACAGTTTGAGCCGTATACCCTGTTGGGTAAGCAAAGAAACACATCAAACACTAGATAAATTAATAAAAAGATAGCAATAAAGCCAATAACATAAAGTATTATCTCTCTTCACAAAATGATTGTATAAAATGAAAAATAAAATATGAAATAATCAAACACTGTTCTAACGAGATCTAATGAGATAAAATCTAATCAGAAAAAAATGCCTTCTGACTAAAATAGAGTAGCTTGTATTAGACAAAATATCCCACTGAGAACAACTATCCAGATCCAGATGGAAAGAAAGATCCAGAAGGAAGGAAAATGTAATTAGGTGAGCTCAAAAGTCTCTGTCAACTTTTCTTGTCATAGCATTTGGTGATTCCTAGTTTGGGGAATCTCGAAGTCCATGTATAAGCAACTGTTTAGAGGCTAAGAAGTTAAATTCAGGGACTTACTGAGGAGAACCTTAATAAACAAGCTAAAGTCATAGCTGATACTCCTGGAAGGTTCATCTTAAGAGTAAAGAAATAAAGCACACCCCAGAAACACCTAAGCCAGCCCCCATTCCTCTCAATCCCCTATTGGATAAAGGTGATGTGCTTTTGTACTGATTACTTGCTCTAGGAAAAATTAATCCCATCTGGAGAACGTAGTGTTAACCAGAGCCTCTGAAATTGTTACTGTGTAATGCTTGATAACAATTATTTTAATTACCTGGTAATTTTAAAGCATCCAGAAAAAAAGACTGAGAGCTGGCTTTGCAACTAACAAAATGGAAACCAGAAGACAATGAAATCTTTGAAATAGAAGAAGAAATTGTCTACCACCATAGAGTCCTGTGCACATTGAAATTATCTTTAAAAAATGAAGGTGAAATATAAATAAAGTAGCATAAACTAAGATATTAGGCATCAGTAAAGCCACACTAAAAGTATAAAAGGAGTTTTTCAAATAGATACATACAAATGGCAGAACAAATAAAAAGCACCAGAGGGTGAATAGGCAGTAAATCTAACACACTGATGACTGTACAAAACGATGTGTAAATGTAATGGCGGCTTATGACTTTTCTTTCTTAAGATATTCTTGTCTGGATTTGATATCAAGGTAGTACCAACCTTGCTAGCCAAAAAATGCCTATAATATAGAGATTTAACTGAGATAACGTCTTTGATGGAATTTAGCCATCTTGCAAAGATGATGCAGTGGAAAGTGCTTGAACCCCCTTGGACTCTGGTCCAAGCTGCTCTATTTACTGGCTAACTTTGGAACACCTGCTATTATCTCTTTGATTCTCAATTTAATTATACCACTCTCATTATATTTTTCCACAAAAATTAAATATTTAAACGTTTCGTAAGGTGTTTAGCTCATTGACTGAGTGGCATATATTTAGTGTTCAACAAATGTGGGGTGCTTTTTCCTCTTTCTCTTCCTTCCATGTCTTTGTTCTCTTATTTTCCTCCTCCCTGAATGTCTCAGGTTGGGTTTTCTGGAGGAAGATTCTGAGTTGGTGTTTGGAAGGCAATGTGCTTCTTGGGGATTTTCACCTGTAAAAGCAAGTGATGATGGAAACAGAACTGGGCAAAGGGAGGCACTGAGCTGAGGTGCAGCACCAAGGAATTTTCAGTGTATGTACATATGTGTACATCTCCATCCCATTGGATTTGACCCACATTGGACCTAAAGAGTCAGGCCCTTACATCTGCCTGGATCGGTGATTGAACATGGTCTTCCCTGGGAACTGTAGGCTCTTGGACAAGTCTGCTGTCGGCAGGGGAGGCAAACCTGAACGATGTGGTGAGGCAGCACATCTCCAGGCCCACCACACCACCACTTCCTTTTTCCATCCTCTCTCCTCCCTCTTTTCCTCCTTCCTCTGCTTCTTCTCTCCTCCTCAGTACACTAAAAGAAGCCACGGACTTAAATATTTTCTTTATCTACCCAAATGAGGTGTGCACTGAAGAATTTTATCATAATGAGCATATTATAGAACCAAAAATGGGTCAAAATTCGCTTATCTATAATCATATACAGTAGGGAAAAAAATAAGGATTATTCATTCAGAAAAGTTAATCACCTTGATCTTAGCACCTTTCCTAGAATATGCAGTTGTTATCATTAATATCAGTATTGATCTGAAAAAGAGAACCCAAAATACAGCCACTTTTGAATCTTAATTGCGTTAAACACTAATATTAATGTTATTATTAATACATCCGATTATGCATGAGATAAGTGATAGGCTGGAATCTTTAGCACATGCTTAATGTTTAGCACAATGATTGACAAAAATTTAAATTATTTAAGATGTGTATAATTATGTTCTCTTCTATATAGCTATTAACCAAACTTTGAAAAAGCATTTGCTCTTATGAGGCATTGAAAATATTAAAGGGCAATAGGTTTTAGGATGGAAAATTAAGACTTTTACTAGTCTTTTGTAATCTTTTTCATCATAGTTATTCTAAGACATCACAGTTTTTGGAGTTTTTTTTTTTTTTTTTTTTTTTTTGTAGAGACAGAGTCTCACTTTATCACCCTCGATAGAGAGCTGTGCTGTCACACAGCTCACAGCAACCTCCAATTCCTGGGCTTAGGCGATTCTCTTGCCTCAGCCTCCTGAGTAGCTGGGACTACAGGTGCCCACCACAATGTCCAGCTTTTTTTTGGTTGCAGTTTGTCCGGGGCCGGGTTTGAACCTGCCACCCTTGGTATATGGGCCCGGCGCCCTACTCACTGAGCCACAGGCACTGCCCCAGACATCACAGTTTTTACAGAGAAAATTTTATATGTATTTAGAGCATATTCTAGTGGCTAATCATTAAAAGTTACTTACTTATTTTCTCTTTCAATGTCCCTTTCACATCTATCAGCCTTAACATGAACCCCTCTAAACTGATCCTTTGTAAGAGTTAGAAGAAAAGAGTGAAAGAAGTGAAAGAAGTGAAAGAAGAAGAGCAAAACAAAAGTAGTACATTTTTCACGTACTCAAAACAGAGCTCCCATATTATTTCTTTATAGAAATGAACAAAGAATTAACTTACCTTTTATTTTCACTCTCAAAACCGTAAGCCCTTATAAGACTTTCTGTAAAATCTAGGGAAAGCTCTTGGAAGGAAACTGATTTATTTAGGTTGGTCGGGAAATCAATTATGTCACAGCTGTAGCAGCCAATTAGCAGACTGGATTTTTGTGCCATACATATTTTCATTCAAACCAGAAAGTTTGTGTTGAAGGCATCTGCATGCACCTGTTCCTTGGCTGCTTAACCACCTAGAGCCGAGATTAAGAATGTGTGGAGGGCAGCGCCTGTGGTTCAAAGGAGAAGGGTGCCCACCCTGTATGCCAGAGGTGGCGGGTTCAAGCTCAGTCCCGTCCAAAAACTGCAAAAAAAAAGAATGTGTGGAATATCGTGTCTAATAACATCACATGTACCTTGGCCATAGTGTTATACTGTTTTTGTAAGGTAATAGATTATGGTTTCTGTTCATTTCTGGGAATTATTAAGAATGATGTGCTCTTTTTTAATGCTTTCATATTTTTACATAAAAAAAGATAAAAAATTCTCTTATCCACCATTGTTTTTGACAAAGAGAAACTTTTCATTATGCAATAATTACACTGTATATGACATAAATCTTAAAAAGGCAATTTTTGGCTTTCAATATATGGCCCTAATAATAAGATGAAGTCTCTTCATAATGCATATATCATTAAACAAATTTGTAAAAATATGCTTTACTCATGAAAACCATTCAGCAATATAGATTTTTCTTTGACCCTAACATCTCGAGGATTTCATACTAGCTGCCTGGATTAGCCATGGAATGAACAAAAGCAAATATTAAAAATTAGACATATTTTTATTGATATATTTATTTTCATCATAAAAGAAGAAAGGACCATTTTTTATTATTCAGGGATAGCTACTTAATTGCTTTTCTTTGTCTTCACCAAAGAGAATAATAAAATCGTCAACCATTACATGTCTTCTGGAAGCATTTGGAAATCATTCATTTATTCATTTAATGGGTACTAAGGAGAGTTACTATGGTCCACAGGCCATTTTCAGGGTGGGAGAAATATTGATAAATGGACAGACAAAGCCCCTCCCTGCCTGGAGCTTATACTCTACTACAGAAGACAAATTTTGCAAAACAAACAAAGAAAACAAACAAAACCCTCAAACAAAAAATATTAGTATAAAATATATTTTCGGTAATGATGCATGCAGTATCAATTTGATTTTAGTCAAAGAAGTACCAAAAGAATATCACCTAAGACCAAACCATAGCAACCGTGTATTTTAAGAATTTAATTAGTATTATACCTTCAAAATGAAAGTTTTATATGATACAAGAAATTCTATTTATATGAACATTGAAAACATAACAGACCAGAGAGAAGAAATTAAAATGAAATGAGTATTTTCTTTGTATCTATGGCATGTCTTAAACAAATTCTCTCTTTCTCAAATTACTGAAGACAGTCAGACACATTTTCCCCAGAAATATATTTGAGGGCGACAGTCACCAGCAATAGATCATATAAGTCATTGAATCTCACAGTTAAATTGCAGTGTTGAGGAATGACCAGACTGCAGAAGCGAGTTTAATTTAACTGCAGCCTCACTGGCTCATTTGTCCAGAAACAGCCACGGTATGCAATGACATGCCAAGGGAATTAATAACTGATAGATGGTCAGACCTGCTTAAACTGGTGGTAATCATTTGCTACTTAAACCACCACACTTTGGCAAATAAAAAGCCTCTGCTGGTGCCAAATCTGTAATTACTTTACTTAACAGTGATGACATGTGTGGCTGTTCTGCAAGGTCCCATACTGATGCTTCTGTTGTTGGCTAACAACCACCTAGTACTGGAGATAATAGCCTCATTTCTGCATCTGTCTCTCTGCTGGATGGTCTTTTAATTCTTCTTCTTTTCTGTTTTGTTCTTTGAAATTGAGAGGACATTTGAATCTGATCTTTTTTTGTGAGGAGGAGTGGGGTTGTGGTTTGTTTGAGCAACTTGCAATCACTTCAGCGTAACTTCTTAAAATTGCCCACCTCCATGTGATGATCTTAATGACCTTAGAAGATAGAAATGACTACGTCAATCTATTGTTAACTTGTTTTATCACCTCCATAGTATCTGATGCGAAGTCCATTATCATTCTAATATTTGTTTCTCTGTGTATAATGAATGTTTTTCTTTTTACTGTTGGTTTTCAGAATTTGATTATGGTTTCTCTTGGTGTGGTTTTCTTCAGGTTCTTATTTTTGAAGTTCTTTTGGCTTCTTTATGATTTTAATGAAATTTGGAAAATTCTGTTTCTTCAATATTTTTTATCTCCTTCCTTCTCCATTTCTTCCTTCTGGGATTCCAGGGACATAAATGTCCATTATCTTACAAGTCACTAATTATTTGGGTTTTTTTTAAATACTTGTCTCTGTTCTTCATTTTTGATACTTTCTTTTGTTGTATCTAAGTCCATTTGTCTTTTTCTCTGCAATGTGTAATCTGCTGTTAGTTCCATACAGTATATTTTTCATTTCAGTATTGTATTTTTGAATGTTTCATGTGAGATTTTTTAAATATCTTCTGATTAATACTCATGATTATCATGTCTTTCTGAAATTTTTGAAACTATGGTACATATTTATAATGGTGGATTGTGCTGCTATACATACTCAAGAGCAAATGTCTTTATGATAAATTGTCTATTTTTCTTTTGGGTAAATATGTAGTAGTACGATTGCAAGATCAAATGGTAGCTCTCCTTTCAATACTTTGATGAATCTTCATGCTACTTTCCATAGAGATTGTACTAATTACAGTCCACTAACAGTGTATAAATGTGCCTTTCTTTCCGCATCCATTTTAACATCTATTGCTCTGGAGTCTTATGATATGGGCATTCTCCCTAGGGCTACCAGAATGGAACATCCTGTTTCTTTATCATGGTTAAAAATACGAGTCTCAGAAATCATTTCAACATTCTACTTGAGAGTTCTTCAATTCAGAGTAACTTTTACACAAACTTCAAGACCCAACTATCATTTAAGCATCTTTGCAATGACTTAAATTATTATCAATTACATGGTATTAGTCTACTCCACACAAGTATTGGGATGTACTTACTACTCAAGTTATTGCTCTCAAGTGTGGCATCCTCTATCATATAAGAATAACATAAAATGGAGTCAGAAAAATGAACTTCACACCTATAAATAGTTACACATAGTACAAAGTTGCAACATAATTGTATTTAGTTGGGGAAATTTACACTAAACAAAGGGAACATTTTTTGAGACAGACCTCAAAGACAAAGGCACAAATTTGCAAGACAAGAATGAATAAGGAGAGAACATATTCCAAGATTTTTTTTTTTTTTTTGAGACAGTCTCACTGTGTGTCCTTGGTAGAGCAGAGTACTGTGGTGTCATAGCTCACAGCAACCTCAAACTCTTGGGCTCAAGCAATTCTCTTGTCTCAGGCTCTCAAGTAGCTGGGACTACAGACCCCGACCCCAGTGTCCAGCTCTTTTTTAAAGATGGGGTCTGGCTCTTGCTCAGGCTCTTCTTGAACTGTGAGCTCAGGCAATCAACTGCCTTGGCCACCCAGAGTCTAGGATTACAGGTGTGAGCCACCACGCCCAAACATATTCCAAGATTTTGAAACTCAAGGCCAAAACCATAGAAATTTTAAAGGAGAAGATACACTTGGAAAGTATAAAGAGGTCTAGATTTTTGAAGAGTAGTTGAATTGGATCTATAAGAGAACAGCAGTGATAGTTTCATTCTGTATTTCTAAAATTCCTCTTAAAAATAGACTATTCAAAAAGGATATGTAGTTCATCATTACTTATATAAATCAAATTGAATTATTTTCTAGTTGATTTATGAATGAATATAAATCTTATGTTTCCAATGTTTAAGTTCTTTAATGATGGAATCAAAATGACTTCTAGAAAGTTTCTCGTCCATTCCACATCGTCTCATAGAATGATAAACTAACCACAAGTTTGGTAAATAGGTGAATGGCCAATAGATTACTAGTAAACGTTCACTCAGAGATTGTTGAACATAATCCTATTTTACCATATTACCTTTTAATTGTATTATTATTGTTTATTTCCAGATATTGCTGGGTTAAAACCAACCTCGAGGATGATATTTTGCTGAGAGCTTCAGAATTTAGAGAAGAGTAAAAATAATGCATCATGGCTTCCCCACACCAAAATTGTGGGGTAGATTTCTTTTGATTTTTTTTTAAGGGCAATACTAACATGCTCTCTGAAATACAGAGGAAATTCTGAGGAACTTTTATGACATCCTTGTCTTTGATAATCTCCTTTCTACTCCACTGTGAACTGAATAAAGATGAAATACCCCAGGTGTAGCTGCTAGAACAAAAAAAATAATCAGAAACAACTAAAAGAGTGGGATTGGAGTGTTCCATTGGAGAAGTTACACTTCTTTCTGCACATTGTCCTGATCTTGTTATATCTAATTTATAGGCACAATGGGCTCTAGAGGCTGATTATGTGACTGATACAGGGAAATAGTTCCTGTATTTGAATTATTTAGGGAATTCCTTTGTTTGTTTGTATGTTTGCTTTGCTTTATTTTGTTTTGTCTTACAGCCTCAAGGCTTAAGACTAGGGATTTTCTCTACAGTTAAATGTCTTCCTTTTTCTTGTAATCTGCAGTTATTTTGGAACCCAACTTGGAATTCAGGATGAGAATTGGAATGTATGTTACCCATACTGTAAAATTCAGTAGAAAGCTGAACTCAAAAATAGTGTTTCTGAAATATCCCTGTAGACATTTGGCAATGATTAATTTCAATAAAGAAGTAGTAATTTAATTGTACCTCTTCCCTTGTCTGTGTAGAGTCCCAGCCAAGTCATATAATCTGTTATTTACTTCCAGTTTTATGTATTTTTAAGGGAATCATAAAAAACTCCCCACCCTCTTCTTCTTGGCAAAGAGCTCTGTGCTACTCAGAACAAAGGAGCAAAGTAACTACACTTGATGTTTTTACTAACATGCACATGCATGCTCAACCTTGACTTACAATGTATTTATACTCTTTTGTGAAAAAGGTGACACACCTGTGTCTTCAACTGTCACATGTAAGTTATTTATTTTCCTGTCCACATTCTCCTGCCTGCCTTGTTCTGTAATGGAAAAACAGAATGTTTTAAATGGCTTAGCTAGGAGTTTTATCTACTTCAAAGTCTTAATTCTTTTTCTTAGGTGTAGCACCTGCTATTGCTTTGTTATTGTTTATGTTGCCTGGGAGTTCACTGGGGGTGTAAGACAGAAACTTCTATGAGATAAGATATATATAAGTCTTGAATTTTATTTTATTTTTAATTAATATGGGTACATAATAAGTGTCTATCTTTATAGGGTACATGTAATGTTTTGAAATAGGCATACAATATGAAATAATCAAATGAGGGTAACTGGGGTACCCATCACTTCAGGCATTTATCATTTCTTTGTGGCAGGAACACTCTAATTCGACTCTTTTAGTTATTTTAATCTATACCCTAACTCATGGTTGATTATAGTCACTTCCTTCTGCTATCAAATGTTGCTCATACTAAGTATATTTTTCCACCCATTAACCATCCCCACTTTATCCTTTCAATCCTGCTACCTTTCCCAGCCTCATGTAACCTTCATTCTGATTTCTGTCTCCATGAGATCAAATGCTTTTAGTACTTAATGACCATAAATAAGTGAGAACAAGCAAGATTTGTCTTTCTGGCTTGGTTTATTTCACTTAACATAACGTCATTCAGTTCCACCCATGTTACTACGAATGGCATTATTTCATTCCTTTTTGTACCAAATAACACTCCCTTGTGTATATGTACCACAATTTCTTTATTATTTCATCCATTGATGGAAACTTGGTTGATACCATGTCTTGGCTATTGTGAACAGTGGGGCCATAAACATGGGAGTGCAGATATCTTTTTGATACACTAAATTTCCCTCCTTTGGATATATACTCTGCAAGTGGATTACTGGGTCATGTAGTAGTTCTATTTTTAGTTTTCTGAGGAAGCACCATACTGTTCTCCATTGTGGTTGCACCAATTAACTTGCCAACCAACAGTGTAAGAAAGTTCTCCTTTCTCCATATCCTTGCCAGGATTCCTTATCCCCTGTTTTATAATAATCATTTTGATTGAGGTGAGATGATATCTTATTGTAATTTTTAATTTGCATTTCTCTGATGACTTACGATGTTGAACATTTTTTATATACCCTTTGGCCATTTGTATGTCTTCTTTTGAAAAGAGTTTATTCAGATCTTTTGCACATTTTTTAAACAAAGTATTTGTTTTTTTATTTTTGGTTTTGAGTTATTTGAGCCCCTTACATATTCTAGTTATTGATCATTTGTCATATGGGAAGTTTGTAAATATTTTCTCCCATTTGGTGTGTTTTCTGTTCCCCCTGTTGTTTCCTTTGCTGTGTAGGAGCTTTTTATCTTGATGCGATCCCATTTGTCCAATTCAATTTTGCTTTCATTGCCTGTGATCTGGGGGTATTACTCAAAAAGTCCTTGCCCAGACTAGTGTCCTAAAGCCTTTTCCTAATGTTTTATTTTAGTAGTTTCATAGTTTCAGGTCTTAGATTTAAATATTTAATCCATTTTAATTTGATGTTTTTGTATATGGCAAGCAATAAAGGTCTAGTTTCATTCTTCTGCATATGGATATCAGTTTTCACAGCATGATTTTTTTTTATGAGACTATCCTTTCCTCAAATATTCTTGGCATATTTGTCAAAGATAAGTTCACTATAGATTGTGGAGGTACTTCTGGATTCTCTATTTCATTCCATTGTTCTGGTCTAAGTGTCTGTTTTTGATACCAATACCATGCTGATTTGGTTACTATAGTTCTGTTGTATAATTTGAAGTCAGGTAATGTGATTCCTCCAGTTTTGTTCTTTTTGCTTAGGATGGCTTGGGCTGTTCTGGGCCTTTTGTGGTTCCATATAAATGGCCACTGCATTGAATTTTTAGATTGCTTTGGTTAGTATAAACATTTTAAGAATATTAATTTTTCTAATTCATGAGCATGAAATACATTTCCTTTTATGTGTGTCCTCTTTGATTTCCTTTATCGATGTTTTATAATTTTTATTATAGACATCTTTGATTTTTATTTTATTTGTAGCAATTTTAAATGAGATTAGCTTCTTCATTTCTTTTCCAGTGTATTTACTATTGGTATATAGAAATGCTACTGATTTTTGTCATTGATTTTGTACCCTACAACTTTACTGAATTGTTCATCAGTTCTAAAGGTTTTGTATGTGGTTTCTTTAGATGTTCATGGATATTAGATCATATTGTCTGCAAACAAGGTTAATTTTATTTCTTCTCTTCCACTTTGGTTGATCTTTCTTTCTTTTGTTTGATTGCTATAGCTGAAACTTCCAGCACTATACTGATAATAGTGGTAAAAGTGGGCATCCTTGTCTTGTTCAATATCTTATGGGAAAGCCTTTAGTTTTTCCCTATTCAATATGATAGACCCTATGTAAATCTCTGACATATAGCTTTTATCCTGTTGAAGTAAATTCCCTCTTTACACGTTTTTTGAGAGTTTCTTTCATGAACTGATGTTGAATTTTAATGCATATTTTCAGCATCAGCTGAAATGATCATAAGGTTTTTGTCCTTCATCCTGTGGATATGATGTATCACATTGATTAATTTATACATATTGAACCATCCTTATATTCCTCGAATGAATTCCAGTTCATTATGATGAATAATCTTTTCCATGTGTTGTTGAATTCAATTTTCTAGTATTATGATGAGAATTTTTGCTATTATATTCATAGATATTGTCCTATAAATTTCTTTATTTTGTTGTGTCTTCCCCTGGTTTTGGTATCAGGGTGATTTAGGCATCATAGAATGAGTTTGAAAGTATTACCTCCTCATTATTTTGGAATAGTTTAAGTAGGATTGGTATTAGTTCTTCTTTGAATTATTGGTAGAATTCACAGTGAAGCCATTGATTGAGTCTTGAACTTTTCATTGATGGAAGTCTTTTTATTACTGCTTCTCTCTTATTATGTGTTATTGCTTTACTCATGTTTTGGATTTCTTCCTGGTACAATCTTGGAATGTTGTATGTGTTCAAGAATTTATCCATTTCTTCTAGGTTTTCCAATTATTGGTATACTTGCTCATAATATTCTCTAATGATGCTTTGAATTGTAATGTCTCCTCTTTTATCCCTGACAGTATTTGGTTCTTCTCTATTCCACTTAGTCTGGCTAAAGTTGTTTTAATTTTGTTCACCTTCACAAAAAATAACTTTATTTCATTAATCTCTTGTATTTTTTTGTATATGATTTTATTTTTGCTTTGATCTTTATTATATCTTTTCTTCTCCTAATTTTGTGTTTGGTTTGCTCTTGTTTTTCTATTTCTTTGTGATGCATCATTAGATTGTTTATTTGAAGTTATTCTACTGCTTTGATGTGGTGATTTATTCCTCTAAACTTTCCTACATTACCACTTTTGCTATAACTCATAGGTTCTGACTTTTTTTTTCATTTTTATTAGTTTCAAAAGATTTTTAAAATTTCCTCCTTAATTTCTTCTGTGATGAACTAATTATTCAGGAGGCTATTGTTTATTATCTGTGTGTTTTCATATCTTCCAATTGTTATTGATTTCTAGCTTTATTTCATTGTAGTCAGAGAGAATTCTTGGTATGATTTAAATTTTTTCTTAATTTTTTAAGACTTGCTTTATGACTAAATTCTCAAGTTTATCCTTGAGAATGATCTATGAGCTGAGAAGAAGA